>JAVTVY010028171.1:0-100390 GCA_036873755.1 Hanleya hanleyi
TGACAAAAAAGTCGCAGTGGGCAATTCGTAACTCTGCATGGTGACGTTACTGAATTTCGTAGTTCAATGAACTGATCACAGCGATATTTATGAGCCGGTAGTTTATGGTGTTTTAATATTCCAGCTTCTAACTGTAGCAAATTTAAACATAATACAGAAAACAATCAGAAATTGCTTGAATGTCACCCCCTTCCAGGCTGTGGATAAAACATGAATTTCACACCTATATAATAGTAGCCAGTTTCAAACTTCTTCACCCAGTAGTCAGGAAATTACAGTCCGGACAAGCTCGCAAATGTGCTATATATCATTTATTGATTTTGACGATAAAAGGTCATAACTCTGGGTGAAATCATCGAAGCGAGCAACCAGCCTGACAGTTCATACCTAACTGTGCGGGTGAGGGACATGTCATTCATGTATAAAATAAACAAAATCGGTCCAAGTATGCTTCCCTGAGGTACGCCTTGGATCACTGGCTTTGTCGGCGAAATTTGACCGTTGATGGAAACACACTGTTATCGAAAGGTTAAGTATGTCCCTATTTTCTGTGTATAAATATAGCTTGCTTAAACGAATGTGATTACTGACCAAGTCAAATGCCAAAAGCTTCTTACACATTCATCCGTTTTTACGGCAACGACAATGCGACAGCGACAGTGCACATCTACATAACAACAAGCATCTACTATACAAATGTCAAAAATTCTTCTTCAAATAATGAGGGAGAAAGTGTCTGCACAACAATGTGCTATATTATACGTAGACGTCGTCAATAAATGACCAGAACTGTATGAGAAATCATGGAGAACGTTAAAACAAATCACGACAGTGCACATCTGCAAGGTAGTAAGCATAAGGTAGTTTTTCACGTAAGTTTCGAAGTTGACAGTACACACTTGCATAAAAATAAGCATCTACTCTGAACATTTCAAACTTCTTCTCCAAATAATAAGGGAGATATATAGCCTGAACAAAATTGCAATATGAGATACATTGATTTCGTCGATGAAGGACAGTGCACATCTGCAAGAAACTAGGCATCTAGTTGTTCATGAAATAGTAACCTAAATACTGACCGACTGACCGAACAATTAGTTATTGATCATGACGATGAACGGCCATAACTCTGTGGAAAACCATCGAAACGCGTAAAAAGTTGTCGATCAAATATAATCGAACAAGTTTGTCCCGATGCCCCGAGGGAAGGACGGACAAAATGATTCTGATTCATACATTAACCCATCTGTTGGATGGGTGGGGGGGGGGATAGTAATAATTTAATCAAATAAGTTACAAAATATTACGGATATTTCGGAAATCTCAGTAGTTTGATTCTCTACAAATGATTCTATCCGGTTTGGTAAGATCATTCATCGATCAATATCGATTAACATATCGATAGTAGTTCGAAGCGTTAAAACCTTGGGATATGAATTACCGATTTCCAGAAGTGGTTTCATCTTGTAATGCTACATAGCCAAGTGAAGGTGTGAATGGTAATAGCTCCATACGCCTCATTATGAAGTCGGCGAGATAATGCGTTAATTCGCTAGATCGCCATATAATTGGGATATATATCCGTCTATTATCTATGATCTAGCTCAAATGATGCTACGCATCGCCCGAGCGTGAAATTTCGTGTTTAACTGGCATGTCAAAATGTATATGAAACTAATAGCGCTGAACTCTAAGGATATTCGCACGAGTTTGTTTAGGGTGCATTCCACATCTAAATGATGTGCGGCTAAAAACAGGCATGGGTTCGGATCTTCGGCCAGAAATAGATGTAAAATCTTTAACAAAAACCCTGTAAAAGTATATATTTTCTAAATGGGCACACTCGTGCCATTATTTCAGCAGACTTGTGAATTATTGAAATTGAAAAGGAAAGACGTGCAATCCTCCTTAAACCTTCTTCAACTTTTCAGAGGGTCGACCTACTCGTTTTTTGTAAAATTTTATCGCCATAAAGGAATCATCATTTTCGCATTCCGAATAAGTACGGATTTTTGCCTGCCAGATATTCAATTCCGGACACGATTAACTCTGTAGTGACGAGTGGGTGCGATCAACAAGCAATTGTTATATCCTCGTTTGGAGAAATGGTTACGTCCAGCAGGGTGATACTATATATATCAGTTATTAGAAAGGAAAGAACAATTACCAGGCAGTCAAAATCGGGCGACCTTCCTTATTATAAAATTAGGGAGGGGCCACTTTGTGCGAAACCGTGGCAAGTGTGGAGTGCACCCTTAAAGGCCAGGATGTTTTCTCAGAATTTCTGTTCTCAAGGCTATGACAATGTGGGAGTATTTGCAAGCTTCTTGGTATGCGACACTTGCTTGTAGTATGCAGTTTTATCGGATATGCCGTCAATCACTTTCCCCCTACCCCATCTTTGGTTTTGCGACTTTTGCTGAAAAATCACGAGTTTACGAGCTCAATAAGAATATCATAGCATTATGCATTGACCGTAACAATTAGACCCATGTACAAAGATCGGGAGTGATGAGCAGCTTTCGAATGAGGCATGAGGAGCAAAATTACTGCAAAAATAGCTGAAATTCGAGCCAAATTGTCAATATTTTTTTATTTCGACTGTTCCAAAAGATTGGAAGGGTGGGAGAACAAACTTCGAGATAAAAGGGACAAAACCAGAATAATACGCTCTCATTCACTTTAGATCAGGGTGTTGGTGTGATCCGTATTGAAAATTATCACTTTGACATTCACATTGACAATAATAGGACATACAGGTCACTAATCGTAACATATATGCCTAACCAAGGGGAGGTAATTCTGTATAGGTCTAAATTGCATGTATGCAAGGCCAATGCTATCATACCATGTAGTATGCATAAAATCGAAACATTTCTGACTAAGGTAAATGATTTTTATGATCCCTTTCCATATCAAGTCATTACAAGGTCCGAATAAGCGCTTTTAACGAGTGTAGTGTAGAAGGACATACAATATTCGGCCTACTCGTGTATTATAACCGCGCAATGGTGCCTACATTAAGGGTGCATTCCACATCTAAATGATGTGCGGCTAAAAACAGGCATGGGTTCGGATCTTCGGCCAGAAATAGATGTAAAATCTTTAACAAAAACCCTGTAAAAGTATATATTTTCTAAATGGGCACACTCGTGCCATTATTTCAGCAGACTTGTGAATTATTGAAATTGAAAAGGAAAGACGTGCAATCCTCCTTAAACCTTCTTCAACTTTTCTGATAAACTCCATAAAATATATGAAAATGTGTCAAATTCTACCCGCAACCCAGAGAAAACGTGTGAAATGATTTTCTTTGTATGTATGTTAAAATGTTTCCCGTCCAAAGGACAATTTAAAATGGCGAAAAAAACAGGAGGTCGACCTACTCGTTTTTTATAAAATTTTATCGCCATAAAGTAATCATCATTTTCGCTTCCAGAAAAAGTGCGGATTTTGGCCCGCCAGATATTCAATTCCGGACACGATTAACTCTGTAGTGGCGAGTGGGTGCGAGCCACAAGCAATTGTTATATCCCCGTTTGGAGAGATGGGTACGTCCAGCAGGGTGATACTATAGATATCAGTTAGTAGAAAGGCAAGAAGAATTACCATGCTGTCAAAATCGGGCGACCTTCCTTATTATAAAATTAGGGAGGGGCCACTTTGTGCGAAACCGTGGCAAGTGTGGAGTGCACCCTGAAACGTAAACACTGCATGTCAAAGTATCTCATTCTATCCATTTGCTATCCATTTGCAAGAGTACGACAACAAGGGAGGTAATTGCTGTGCGCAAGAGGCTGCGCAGAACAGTCATTCGTGTAACCAGCGAGCCACCTTAAGATACTGCAAAATCTAATTTTTCTCTTCACCTACGACATCACCGACCTCATTTGGATATGGTAATTTCAGCGCAATTCATTCAAACTTGTAATATCTTAGAATATTTTTTGCAGCAAATTTTCAGCTTTCTTTTTGTTTTATTTTTCTGTGTGTATTTAACCAGGTTGGAAACAGACATTATGAAATAGCCTTTTGATAGGGCCTATAATATACAGCGTTCAAGATGTAGGAAAAATTCACATTCAATTGCAGAATGAAACAAATCACCGAAATACTTCTACTTTGGATCAAGGAACATAGCGTACAAAATATTTCGCCTTCTAGTGGGTTCTAATTCTCCCATGCGAAAGGTGCCTCGATTCTGTTAGGGACCGTTCGAGAATACAAGAATAAAGATGAACGATCGTGAACATACGCCACCAAAGCGTTCCAGAGATACATGTATATAACATGTATGTTATTCGGTATCGATTGGATATATATTTCGGATTGATCAAGATTTATCTACAAGGTGGTCTGGGTGGCATTATTTGGATATGATTAAGGCTTCGGTGTGCATAGTCTCCACATGAACAGCTGCAATAAAAAAAGAAAATCGGGCGTCCAACATTTCCGTTCATGGAGAATTTCCTCGTCGATAACCTCAAGACTTTATTCACGCACATTACTAAGACCAAACTCCAGGTCGTCATCGAACGAGTATAAATACCAATCACAAGTTGGTTTTTACTATTGATAATCGTTAAACAGTTTTAAACGATGCCATTATATTCGCATCGTCCAATCAGTAACGCGGATCAGTGTGCCTTATTTCGTATACACACGAATGACAATTTGGTATGGAGTATAACCCCACGAAGCAATTTGTATATATGGAGATAATTTTCGAGAGAAAGAATATTATAGCAGTCAATGGGAATCGAACCCACGACCTCTCTAATATGTAGAGACACCATCTGTTCGATGACACTATCTGACCTCTGCCGGCAGGTAATACCCCCGTGGATCGTCCCAATGAACGCTAACCCTTTCTCGCGATGTTGTAATGTGCGCAACTGGTTTGATAATATCTACATGTAAGTGGCAATTTGGTATGAAGTATAGCTCCGCACGAAACAATTTGCATGTATGGAAATAATTTTCGAGAGAAATAATAATTTAGCCCTCTGCGGGAATCGAATAGACAATGAATACACCAACATATTACTAATACATATAGGCCACATGCAAGACCTGCTTACCCCATAGGTCAAATTCACTAACGATTATGTGTGGATACTTTAAGATGCTGACGTAGGACTCAAATCTGAGTCTATCCATACTCTAGATATGTAATATGAATCACGAAAATATTCATTAAATCCAGAAGTAGAATCAGCAGTCATGTTCCATTGATACAAAAGTATGATACTAGGAGAAGGACATTGTCAGTTTGAAGTCCGATATAATGGAACGGTTTTTTTTTAAAAATTTTTTCCTCAGTTAACATATCCATTCAAATTTTCCCAATTTATTCGGTAACAAGACCAAGCTATAGCGTTGACCTATCTCTATCTGAAATACAGTTTTGTGGAAGGCTTCATCACCTAAACCAAATGGAGCGAATTTGTGAAATGACAATATTTCTTCATGTCGTATGTATATGGCCGACATTCATGGCCATGAAATATGTATATCGACCGTATTCTTGACCATGAAGTATGAAAATTGACCGCGTTCTTGACCATGAAGAATATATATATTGACTGGAGTATGCATACTCAGATAAAAAGATTTTACTTTCAAGTGATGAATCGCTGATATTCGCACTTGATTCTTTTTCTCAATTTTGTTTGTTTTAATAATTTTCTTCTATTTGGAGACAGTTTTATATATTTTTTTTATCTATTTTCAGGCGGAGTGTTTGTAATCATGTTACTATTGGCCAGTCTCAACAGCTGCTGTAACCCGTGGATCTACTTGGTGTTCAGTGGCGGACTACTTAAGGCATCTCTTCCTTGCTTCAATCGTACACAGACTCGTCGACGCCAACCGCCAAAACAGCGAAAAAATGAAATAAAATTTAAATGGAGGGAAACCCCTAGACGTTATTTTGCCAAAGGCCATCAGGCGTCATGGGGAAAACACTGTTCTCAAAATCATCGCTTCCAGGTGCCTCGCAATCTTTGTCCGCATGTGCGCCACGTGATGCTGAGACATAGCCAATCAAATTTACCATGCGATCATTCAAATGTAAGGACACTCCAACCTGGGCAAGGGGGAATAAATAACCATGATCCTGCGAATAAGCTCAGAACGATCCAGGAAAAGGAATCTCTGCTTGTACGATTTATTCCGAACAGCCATGTAAAGCCTGAGTGTCATACAGATGCAGACACATTTGAGGGAATTATTGAAGATTGTTCACAAAGACATATTGTATCTGATACCGTTTTGAAAGATGATGGAAACTCCACGAAATGTAGCCGTCAGTTATATACCGTGTAACCAACGTAAACAAATCAAATTTTCTCAAGTTTCGTTTTGTTGTTTTTGCAAATTTTGCTAAATTTCTACGACCTGTTGTATTCCATATTGGACGGAAAGCCCTGATCTACAATCTTTTCCAAAATGGTTGGTGCATCGAGCAAAGCTTCAAAATTCGACAGATAAATGCTGCGATGACGACGTCCAATTCCAATTTGTTTTTTTCGAATTATGGTGTCGAACTTATTGGCGTCAAACGCTGTATTATGCTTGCCACAAATTTCGGTAATGAACACATCATGATGTCCCGTTTTGTCAAAAATGTCGCATTCAATCGCTTTAGGTTCATAGGCTGAGCATCCTGTTTCGCCGTTGTATGGTCCATTGTCCTACATCAGTGTTCCTTTTGGGTCTAAACTCGTGAAAAAACCAGGCAAGAAGCAAAGCTTTATATAAATGAAATCCAGTGTGAGCTAGACAATCAGTATATAGTAATACGGGTAATGGCGAGATTAGATTTGTTCTTCGCGAATGTTTGTGTGAGGGTTTGCGTTGGACAACTTGAATGACAGATGTGTTGTGATCACTGCATATACGCAAAAGCTGCCAATGTAGTTAACTGTTCAGGTTTCAGCGATGCAAATTACTACCATGGATAGTTTGAACTTATACGCGTATACCCTGTCACAGAATGTCAATACGGTGCTTTTGGGGAATAAATAGCAAAGGAACATCATCGTTTGGGCTGGCGCAACGCAGGACAATAATTGACAAGAATCATCGGCACGCAAGATTCGCATTTTGAAACCATTTACCATTGCACAGATTTGGACACGTCATAAAGGTGATTGATTAATAGTGTCAAGACATCTTTACCCTGTGTGCTCAATGCAAACGAAGGCTGCGTTTGTGGAAATATCAGACAATATCCCGCTACGACGCTCACAATGAGCGAACAATGACCACAAAGCGCCCGGAATTCGAAAAAGACTGCCATTATTACGGTTCATACAACAGCGTTAACTTTCAACATTTGCATATTACTTTTAGTATGACAAACGATTTCGAATCGTAATATAGAATTTGTTCGGCAGTACTCCATTAATACGGTTCTTAATCAAGCGTGATCTTTCAACAGAAGCCGTTGTCTTTTGTTGTCGAATGTTTAGTCCAATCCAAGTAATGTTCATTTCTACTGCATTCGTCCATGAAGTTAGCCAGACAATGAAACACTTAAATCAGCCAGCACGGCAGACCAGAGCATGTAGTGCACGTCAAATTTACCTCAGCTGCCTTTTCAAAGACAGTGTATGACGGCATGGTTGTTGTGTGTCTAGCCCCAATCAGATGGAACGGAAGCAATTTTACTCGAAGTGTAGTGCTGTTAATTGTTGGGTTTTAGCATTCTGTTGTCTGTTAAAATACATTGCTGTCTGGAACGAGAATGTAGGAATGCTGGACGAAGACTTTGCTGCCTTGAATAGAACATTTGACGATGTGTGTCAAAGCCACGGTACAGTTGAAATCCCACGCTCAACTACGAACCGTAATATTATGTTGTGTTGCATGCAGTACCGTAGACCAATACATCGGTTGGTCGTCTTTCCAAACCAAAATCACCAGTCATATAATAATTTTCCGTCGTTTACTAACCAATTAGTGTAGCGACTTTAATAGATCATGGAAAATGACAGAAAGGAAAATTCCTTACAGTTAAAAACAAATATTTTTTTATCCTGAGTATAGAAACAATTTATCACTACACATTATATACCGGCTTAGTGAAACCAATGTCCCATGCCCTAACTATAGCATGAAATTGAATTGTATTTACTAAATGTGATGGAATAAGTACAACTTTCCAGTATTACCTGTCCTTTCGATTGATAAAAAATATATGCCCTTGGTATATTTAATATGGAATCAGTTAACCTCCTCATTACATGAGCAATATACAAGAAATCGTCTCTATTTTGCCGATTTTCAAATCAAGGATGAGTCGAGATTCAGTGCATATAACCAAATATTGAATTTAATTGATTTTAGAAACGAAAGCAGTTAACGCTATCGGTGATTTTAGTCAACAAGCGCTGATCGAAGAGGAGGCCAGACAAGAAAATGGAATAAATAATACAACGCTTTTTTGTCCGCATAGCTATATAACACCACACCAACTCACAGATAAACTCGGTCTGTCTCCACATTTCGCGTAGCATGCAGATTCACACGCCCATAAAGTGAAGTATTTAATTGCATGGTCGTTGTGTTTTACTACCCACTATCTCGTGAAGCAAAGGTAATTCCAAGGTTAGGCCTGGTATACAGTCAGTTTTCCTTGACAAGTAAGACTAAATTTATGGAAGTCTATATTGGTCATTAGCTTGCTCACAAGCTTGTATCATAGACAATGACCGTACCGGAGCAGGATTTATCGAATGGCCGTAAAATTCTTCCACAGATTTGGTCTCACTTGTCAAGGAAACCTGGTTCTTGTGTACCAGGCCTTAGCTATCAATTCGACCGTTCCGCTATGTGCATTTCACCAAGAATTCCACTGTAATGAACAAGAGCACAATACTGCCAAACAAATTCTTTATTACGATGGAGTGAATCTTCAAAATCCTTTCTCGTTCTAAAAGTAATATGCTAATGTGTAAAGTTAACGCTGTTAATTGTAAGAAGGGTAATGTCATTTCTTCGAGAGAATTATGCCCGCTGACTGACGTTGATGTTCCCAGTACATGTGCCTATATTAACGATAGGGCAACTGTTTTGACACACCGCAAGAGTTTTTCTGCATATAAATCATTTTGATTTAAAGTTTCTGTGAAGCCTCTGGCACCAAAACAATGTGGAACTGCCATTATGGAAACCATAATAGGGTTTGTTATCGTTCGGGGGAAAATACTGGCTGGCAGTCTCCTGGTTTCTTATTGCTCTTGCTTGCTCAGCTTGGCAAACCCTTGACGGGACAAACAGTGTCTTCCTTTTAACCCATCCGCTAAGCTGACGGTTAATTACTATCAGATTGTCGTGACTAGGCTATCAGAAATAAACCGTCGTCGTTGCGGACGATTTACGGATCAAAGCTATATTTTGGGCGTTTTCCAGAGGTTATTCTCGTGTAGTTTCCAAGATAATGGACATTTTCGGATAAAACTTGGTATCAGACATCTACTACTCAGAACTAATCTTTGACATATTTCTTATGTTTACTGGTGCTTCCATCTCTGCTTTCAGAGCATTGAAAGACCCACAGATTAGCATGTCGACATTACCAGTGAGCGTGCTATTTTGGACATTTCGGAAGCAAATGGCATTATTGTTTTCAACTACAGCTACAATTGATCAGATGAGTCCTGAACTAATTATTCATATGCTGCTTATTTCACTGGCATATGTTTATGAAGTTAAAATAATTTTTATCGCAAAAAATCAGAGGATATATCAGGTACTCCCATGGCACCACTACAAACCAGCAAGTGCCATTGACAGTGCATGGAAGGTCACCCTTGTTGCAAATTCCTTGTGCTTTAAGTCACGTAATGCCAGTTGCCATAAATGATACACAGAATTGATTATCTCACTGGTAAATGCAACTTATGTTAAACACACTTGCCGCATTTCTGCGCTCAGAAAATTGGATTCTACGTCGAAAATCTAGGCGAAAAACACTCTATTTGTTTATTTCTCAACAACAAAAAATTGTCTAGAAGGTAAAATGTTGAACACTGATGAATTTCAACTGGCTTTTCAAACTTTTGTGAAATTGTCCATATCCATGAACGTTGTGCGTGTACCGGCAGGACGATAGCAACCGTGCAGAATAGCTGTCAAAGGTAGAGGAATCTGGGACTGTACAAAAAAGGATGCGACGCTATCATACTATCACTTTGAATCAAGGTGGGACAGGCTGTTAAGTGGTTAACGTATTACACCTGTTGAAAATACATTGAACTAGAGAGTCACTTTGCAGTATGCTGAGATACTGTGAGCTGCTGTATGTACGTCTGAGATATTAACCTATAACTTTATCTCCCAACAAAGAATTTCCACAACCAGGCAAACGAAAAGGAATCATCTCGGTGTTCAGATGGGTATATTGGTTTATTCAATCAAATCGATTTAAAAACCCTTGAATTATAATATTCGAAGAATATATTGATTCTGATAGAATAAAATGAAGTTGGGCCAGTTATTGTCAATTCTGCACATCAGCTATTGCAAGATCGTTTATTTCAGTATCACCCCATCACATTATTCATTTCAATATCGCCTTATCACATTATTCATTTCAATATCACCTTATCACACTGTTTAATTCAATATCACCATATCACATTAATTAATTCAATATCGCCTTATATTATTCATTTGAATGTCGTCTTATATCATGCCACTTTAGCACTTCAATTCTATGACTTCATTTCGCCAGAGCAAAAACTATAATTGTAAGAACTGTCTCATTGTCTAATGGCAAAAACTCCAAGGAAGGATTTTGTCGAGATTAGCGGAAATAACTGCAAATTCCTGAAGCTTATTATTTTCACTCTGATTTACCCTCAACTTGAGTTCATGCTTGAGTTAAAGAACGTTTGTTCTTCGAATCTCAGCCATAGCATCTGTTTGTTTTTTTGTTTTTTTAAAAATATTATTGTCCCGGATAGATGGGTTGTAAAGTCTGGCTTGACCTTGCAGTGCAGCTCTTGTTCTGGATACCGTACAAATTTGCCATGAGAACATGTGAAATAAAGGTTAGAACCAAGCAAATAATCCTCCCCCCATTTCCCATGCTATGCAGCCTACTTTTTGAATGGAGTTCCACTTTACACTCTCTAAAAAAAGTTGAGAGAAATTTCACCCAAGTAGGAGTGGAAATTGATCCCACTCAATAACTGAGTTAGATTTTCACTTAACTTGGGTTACTTTTCACTCAACTTGAGTTAGATGCACTCAGCTTGAGTGACATTCACTCAAGCAGAAGAGCGAAAAATGATTCCACTCAAGTTGAGTGAACTTGAGTGGTTTTAACTCAAGTTGAGTGAATAACTCAAGTTGTGTGAAAAGTAACTCAAGTTTGAGTGAACAGGTATATTTCACTCACACTTGAGTGGAACAGTTCACTCAAGTATTTTTAGAGAGCAGTAGATGACAAAGTTTGCTGAGTCGGTCTGTATATTAGTATAATACTATTACTATAAAATTATCGTCGTTACCAGTGTAGATGGGCAGTCATTCTGGATGCTACCTTGCTAGATGTATGTGACTGAAAGAAATAATTATTACCGGCTCAGTGCAAGGTCTGTGGGATTTTCTTCACAATAATTTAAGTATCTTTGCATTTGTTATATACCAACAGTCACCAGTACTATGCAGTCCGAATGTTTCTGTCGCTGTCCTCCATAGCTGACCACATAAACGGACATGAATGAGAATATTTTGAAATGGCGTCATTTTATGTTATTCCAGCATATAAGAAAGGCGTATGAATTCATTATTATGATTTTTATAAATCTTTCGAATGAATGAGCCCAAACACTGCAAACATGAACACCTTCATTCAGGGAGGAACAAACAACATGGCTGATGGGATGGTTAAATCTAAGTCGCCAGGCCTAGACAGTCTCTTACTTAAGGTCAATCGTTATGAACCGCACATGCTAAGAGGATCGAAGCTGTCTGTATTAGACAGACTAGTACGTGCAATATTAATTTGACTAAGCTAAATTGATAATACAGCACAGTGGGTGATTATGTACATTGCATGGAGATAATTGGCATGAAAGCTTGGTGGCTTGAAAGCATGTCTGATCAATAAATCCACCGATAAGTGGGCGTTATTGTGATGGAACGGCGGAGGTACGAGGTTGGAGAGAGTAGTTGTTTGACACATGTTACAAGATATGCAGAAATGCTGATATGCCAGCTCTCTATAAACTGCATACCATTTATAGTACTAGTGAATGGGAAACCTATATAAATCTCTTCATGTGAACAGTTTAGCAAAGAAACTCACAAAGGAGCTTTTTTCAACTCAATACTGGAGATTTAGTTAATCGTAAACAGCGATTACTTTTAATTTCAATATTCTTCCATGTCGGAATGGAGAATAAACGCATACAAGAAACATACGCTTCGTGGAATATTGGTTAGATCAACAAGGGTAACCGATTTAATTAACGGTATAAAGATATTTTGAAATGATTGTATAAATACCTTTGTCCTGCTACTAGCCAAGACTGTTGATAGTTGATGAGAGCCTTTTCATGTCCCCATTTCTTCTCAAAGGATGCCTCAGGTCAGATTCATACGCTTGGGGGTTTTTTCCAGCTTCAGCTCAACATTTCATTTGCTTATCTACTTAGCTACGATGGGAATAACTTTGGGCATGATTGCTAATCAGGCCTGTGATTGGAATTATGTGTAAGTGATTTTAATGATTACTCGAATATAACCGAATGTTTTGGGCTTTTTCCAGATCATGCTGATAACTTAAACGAACACGATTATCTTTCATTTTTTGTGCTGACAAGAACCGCATTATATAGGAGGAGCGGTGGAAATAACCGAGCAGTAGATACAACTGGAAATGCAAAACATGCAGAACTAGGCATCGGCGATGGACAGAGTCTCTGTACTTCCGCAGCCAACCAATGACATAACTAAGTAGCATTGAAGCTCTCAGGTTTTACATAAAAAGTAAATTGTCCAGGTCTGCAAACAGGGACAATCACGGTCCTGAGTACTTTTGTGGTGCTAACGGTCATGTCAGCTTGTGGGGTGTGGCATATGCACGGGGCAAACAAAGCATACGACTATCTCCTTCGAACGCCCTTCCGACAATTTTGCATCCTATCGCAACGTTCTCTTGGGACGCCAGTCAGTGTGGTATATGTCTGCCGGGTGTCAACCATTCACACCATATGTAGTGCGTGTTCATTTCATTACAGAAGTCAAGGCTTTCCTCATTAATGAATTCAGCAATATTCTTGGAACAAATTCATATACAGCATTTGGGAATTCTACAATTACATTTCGTTCTACTCATTAATATGAGTTTGGGAATCTGGTTTTGGTTAGCTAATCTGACAAACCGAGATGGGTTATGTTACTATGATACATGTACATGCCAAAAGTGAAGAGAGTTTATGCATTTGAATAGGACGACCTCACTTTTACCGGATTCTTGTACCTCAGTTATGCTTGTCTGTACCTCAAACCGTAATGTAAACACTTGTCCGATGATATGGGCATGGCTTCGAGATGTCTTTCGGCATTACTGAAAACTGTTAACCATTATTTCTCTTACACTCTTACACTAGCTTAAGTTAATTGAAATTTTTTTCGGTTACCTTTTTTCATATTTTGGCTAATAATCATACGAACAAGAATTTGGATAATCGACGGAGAAATTTTCTATGGATGACTACTGCCTAATGAATGTCGGGTCGGACGTTTGTACTTCCTTGTGGAAGTCACGGTCTCACCTCTTTGATTATGCTGTTTGAGACAATCGGTGATGGTGTAACCTCCTCTCGGCGTGTGCATCCGTTTCAGAAGCTCACTCCACTGTGACGTGGTTTCTGTTGGTGAGGACCATTTCTCACAGGTCCTCGCGAGATGTGCTGTAAAACAATACATTGTAGCTGAGCGAAACTAGGACCTACACATGTCGGTTGTACGTGTATTTAGTAAATTACCGTCCAAGTTTCGTCTATATTACGTCGTAATAGCGTTAATAGGCGGAGACACTACATCATTGTGTGTGCCTTTTGTCCTTCAGAACGATTGTAACTTGGTGAAACCATTGTTCATTTTCTGGCAATATTCTGTATATCTGATGGCAGATCGTTTGGCGCCCTTAAGAGGTCTTCGCTAGATCCCCAAGACGATCATATTTCTCAGAACCGATCAGGATGTCATCATGCTGACGAGGATCAGGGCACATCTTTGACTCTTGGCACGGTAATTACGATGTATTCCTGATTGAATAACTCAGCCACATACACGGACAGATACACGGACATGAAGGAGAATATTTTGGAATGGCGTCATTTTGTGTTATGCCAGCATATAGGAACGGCGTATGAATTAAAAGAACGCAAAGTTTATGATTTTTTATACTTTCTAGAGAATGAGCGCAAACACGAGCACCTTCAGTCAGGAAGGAACAAAAAACATGGCAGATGGGATCGTTAAATATAGGCCACCAGATCAAGACAGTCCCTTACTTAAGGTCATTCGTTATTAACCGCATATGCTAACAGGATGGAAGCTGTCTGTTTTAGACATACAATACGTGTAATATTAATTAGACTAAAGCTAGAATGAGAATACAGCACAGTGAGTGGGGATGTACAAGGCATCGACATAACTGGCATAAAACCTTGATCGCTTGACAACAAGTCTTACCAACACATCCGCCGATATAATGAGGGCGTCATTGTGATGAAACAGCGGAGGTTCGTGTTCGTATCTCGATGCCTGTTACAAGATATGCTATCTATAAACAGCGTATCATTTATAGTACTCTATAGTACTATATCAATCTGTTTAGATGAGCAGTTTCGCTAAGAAATTCACAAAAGAGCTTTTAAACCTAATACTGGAGACTTAGTGAATTGTAAAGAACTTTTGATTTCGATATTGTTCTATGTCGGATTGCAGACTATCTGCGTAAAAAATACGCTCCTTGAAATGTAGGTTAGATCAACAATTAGATAACCGATTTAGTTAAAGGTATAAAGATATTTTGAAATGAAACTTCTGCCACTTTTACCACGCTAATATTCAAGACTGTTGATAGTTGATGAGAGCCTTTCCATGTCCCATGTCTTCCCAGGGATGCCTCCGGTCAGATTCGGACACTTGGAGATTTTTTCAGCTCCAGCTCAACGTTCCATTTCCTTATCCACTTAGCTACGATGGGAATCACTTTGGGGCATGATTGCTAATCAGACCTGTGGGGCGGAAATTATGTGTAAGCGATTTTAATGATTGTCTTATATCCGATTACTCGAATAACCAAATGTGTGGGGTTTTTTTTGTTTTTTTTGTTATATTTACATTAATGCTTCACAGAATATATCCCTTGGTTTTCATATAAGACATAAAGGACAAAAAAAGCGTTTTCGACAATCTTTGTCATCTTTCTTAGGTTGCAGTTGACAAGTAAATTATCACATAACCCTTTACTGCCTTCAGTTATTTATTTGGTTGTCAAGCTCTCTCTCATCAACAGAATGCAATAACCCGGTTTCACTCCATATCATGCTGATAACTTAAACGACGGCAATTTTCTTTCATGCTTTTATACTGGCACGAACCGCATTGTAGCAACCGTTATTGCTGTTGGACAAAAGAGATTTTGGATATGTAACATATACATGTGGGAATAAGTGAAATCAAATAAGTAAAGGAACGGTCGAACTAACCGAGCGATCGATACAACTAAAATTTCAAAACATGCAGAACTACGCATTGGCGATGGACATGTTAAAAAAACACAATCGATCGTCATTTCGTGAAGGGGTCTATGTACGTTCGCAGCCAACTCATGACAGGCCTCAGGCTTGACATAAACAGTAAATTGTCTAGTTCTATAAACAGGAACATCGCGGTCCTGAGTACACTTGCCATGACTTTTGTGGCTCTAACGGTCCTATCAGCCTGTGGGGTTTGGAACATGCACGTCGCACACGTACCATATGACTACATGTATATGTTTCGTACCTTCTATGTTCTCTCGGTACGCCAGTCAGTGTGGTATATGATTGGCCGGTGTCGACCATTCACGCCATATCTTGTGCCTGCGTCTTCATTTCATTACACGAGTCCAGGCTTTCCTCGATAATGAATTCAGCAATATTCTTGGAACAAATTCATACAGCATTTGAGAATTCCACAATTACATTTCGTTCTACTCATTAATATGGGTTTATGATTGTTTTGGTTCGCTAATCTGACAAAGCGAGATGGATTATGTTGCGATTGTACATGTACATGCCAAAGTTGTGAGAGTTTATGCATTTGAATAGAACGATCTCAATTTTGTACCTCAATTATTCGTGTCTGTACCTCAAACCGTAATGTAAACACGCTTTCGATGATATAGACATGACATTAATGAAAACTGTTGACCATCATTTCTCTTATATGACACTAGCTTAAGTTTATGGGAATTTCATTCGGTGCCCTTTTTGATATTTGGTGCAAATAATCATACGAACAAGAATTTTGCTTAACGACGGAGAAATTCTGTATGGATGACTACTGCCTAATAAATGTCGGACGTCTGTACTTAATGAAAGAGTCTTACCCTTTGTTATTATGCTGTTTGAGACAATCTGTGATGGTGTAACCTCCCCTCGGCGTGTGCTTCCGTTTCAGAAGCTCACTCCACTGTGAAAGCAACAAATAAAGCGTATTTGCTGATATCAGCAGATTTGTTGATATCATTAAATGATTTGATGATATTTTCAAGTATTTAATGATATCGTTACATATTTGACGATATCAGCAACAGCTTTCAATTGGACCGGCAAGTATGGTGCTCTAAATATCACATCCGTATCGCTCATCAGTATTCTTACATCTGTGTATGATGGATGGTGTACACCGCCGTAATTGACTTATCTTAGCTGGTAATCATTGGAAGAATGTCAAAAGAATTTCACGTAAAACGAAAAATATAACACTAGTATTACAAATAGAAAATCAGATCTGATGAGACTCAAACGCACATCTTCAATGAATAAATGTGTCGGATCCTTCATTCATTGAGAAGTCGTGGTCTATTAAGAGTTTCCAAAGGTCAATAATCCAAAGACCTGTTTCATTAATAACATTAACGCCTAAATTAAAATAACCCAAAGATAAAATGTAAATTGGAGTTACTTGAAAGATAGAAGGGATAGACAGTTTTCAAGATCAATTGATATTCTGTTAATAATGCTTATAACGACACCAACCACCTGGCCATACAAGACATGTACAGATGCTTCCACTAAAATAAGATATACAATGCTGTTGACACAGAACGTCAAACTGCATGACTCGAGGACATTCATCTCTCTCTGGGAACACTTGTATTTCATTTAAATATAGACAATGTTCCGGTACGATGTCTAAGAGTGTCCCTTTTAGCCACCGAACTTAACCTTAGTCTCCACATCACCCAGAAAAATATGTCCCGGGATTGTCGGTGTGAAGTCCCAAACGTAACCCGACCTGCCTGCCAATCTGCGTGGTTACAAGTCAAGTCGTAAAAATACTTGTAGTTGTATCGTGGCATCATCACGAAGACAGACGTTCGAAGCACTTTTATGCATTCATCGGACACTGTCTTTTTCATTTACCTAATGGAATTTGTAGTGGCAGCCATATTCTTGAACAGCTCACATTTGTTGCTGGAGAGAGAAATCACCACAGGAAGATAAACATTCGAGAACGGTAATTGGCGATGGCCTTCGAAAAGTGCGGGATTTACTTGGCTTCCATTACTTTTCTGGAAGTGACCGAGGAGGGCGTATCCATGAAGATATGGATATCTCTTTAGCCGGGCCTTGAACCCCACAATGGGGTTGTGAGGATTTTCAGCTTTTGGAGAAGACAACAGTTCGGATAACTATCTTGTGCACTTGTTTTGCATCGTTCAACAAAATGTTCGCTTCGGTGTATATGTTTGATGTTATCGTTGACAATGGACGTAAATACAGTGGCTGGAAAGCCATCGTGTAATGTTGTGGGAGTCTGTGGGAGACTAATAATGACAGGTACCGAACAATGTGTAATGTGCAAGAATGCGACTTTTCGATTAGATAAAATTACAGATATTAATTACCTTCTAGAGAATTTCGCTGAAGGAACAAATATTGCGACAGGTCGTGGCTCTGGAATAAGAAATTGCTGTACAGTATTACGCCAATGTTACACTTTGCACAACTCTAAGCAATAAGGGCGTATGAAGGTCTTCAAAAGTGAGGGGGGGGGGGGCACACAATCCCGGGCAATTCTAGGGGGTTTGGGGGCATACCTCCCCGCCCCCGAGAAAAAAAAAATTCTAGGTCGCACTTCAGGCGATCTAGCGTATTTTAAGCACTTGTTTGAGATAATATTCCTCACGACTACTTGGCGTTTTAACAGCTCCAAAAAGCTATTTTAGAAAGACGAACAATTTTACGAAGGCTTGCAGGGCGGATCCAGTGAAAATTCATACTGGGGGCGGGGGTTTGACTATCACAGTTCAATAGGCGAGGTTCAGGGGCCGCCTAGGCTCTGGGGTGCAAGATCGCCGGAGATGCGTTCTAAGCGTTTTCCCGGAAATAAATCTGAACATAATATATGCAGATTAATGGTTCTATTTTCACGTTTGTTTCGCATTTATGAGCGCACGTCGATATTGAAAACATCACATGACCTTTACATCATGGAGCATTAGAAACCAATACGCCTACGAATACGATTCGTTTACACAAAACTAAAATAAGGAATTCCTCACAGTCCAACAGGCGAGGGAGACCCCGAAAGCTCGCACGATGCGCTCTCGGCGATACTGTCTGATTTTAGATATATATATTGAAACTCTAACTCAAATAGTATGCTCACAAACCAAATGAATAGATGATGGGCTGTTTAATGCACCTATAGATACTCTGATTACATAATCAACATTCGTTTATTTTACATATCATTTTAAGACATTATTTCTATTCCCAGTCCCTCCAAAAAGGAAACATCTTTTTACAACAGATCAAACAAGCTTTAACCCCATCATCCCTCGTCATCGTTTGTCTATCGAATCCAAACCATGAAGGATAGGTTGCACGCCACAACGAATACCAACCACTTCAATCGGAAATATTTCGGAGCGCATTCGTGAATGCATGACCTCTTGGAACATGTCCATATTCGAGCAAATTAAACGACAGACAATGTGTCGTATATTCCGTCTCCTCCTGGTTCCTTTGAAGTCAGACGTTTATATCCGGGTCTGTTTTGACTTAACAGACGCCCCAGGTTGTTTACTTGCGGACTTCAAAGAGTTTGGCCGCTTTTTCTATGCATAAAATGGGCCTTCATCTAAATATAACGATATCCCACGGGCGTGGTGTATCGCCCTTAAACGCCTCCGTTCATTGACTGATATTTTAAACTGACAGTTCGAGTAACTGTGCAGCCCCAATTTGCCTGAAGGGCCTGGTACGGAGGTAAAGAGTATACAGATTCATGGAGGACGCAAACCTGTGCAAAAGAGGAACAAAATCTTATTTACGTATCCATGACAGTAGATTTTATTAAATCCACAAAATGCCAGCGTTGAATGTATTTTTCACTCCCCTAGCTGCGCTCATGTCCAAAATGTTGGGGGAACAAAGGGTGTTGTGCCTCTAGCCATTTAAACGTGGGGCCTCCCCTCCCCTTTCCTGTGCCACTGCCTATCCATTTGACACAGTTTTGGGACGTGCAGCTTTGTTTGTGTAGGCATAATTCGATATAATGACTTTTTGTGACCCATGGTGTTGGGGAACAGCCCTGACAGTCTGTCTTCATGTTTGCACGGGCTCTACGCCGTTGCAATAACTTATGTAAAACAGGTGAGATGTTAACTGATGGTATAATTTACCGTCATTGTTGAAGTAGAGTATACCTGGAACATGCGCTGTGGGGAGTTTGATCATGATTCTACATCGCGCGTGTTTTATTCATGTTGCATACCAAAGGAAGTTTTCTTTCTTTTTTTTTTTATTTTGGAGCAGGGAATTTATTACAGAGAGTTTAGGCCTATTGAATGGAATTAGGTGATATAGTGTCATAGCAAACATTAGCTGCACATCCGTAGTCAACACTTCACTTTGGGGATCGTGTTGCTAACAAGACAGTGTCGCAATAGAAGATGCCCCATGAATGTTCTCATCAAACAGACTCAATTATAAGATGTTAATGACTCCTTATCGCTCTTCGCTATGGAAAAAGTCAACAGGAATAATTTGGCAAACAAAAACACCATTGATGTACTTGAATGAAAGATAACCTGACAATGTGCCAGTCCCGGATAGTATCTGATCAGCCTTATATTTATTTGTCCGAACTCCTGTTTGCATGCAAGTCTGTATTTGTACTCAGTTTCTCATGAGGCCTCGAAAACTACAAAAACTACTTTCACATTTCATGCAGGCCATACAATATCATATTTCATGCAGGCCATACGCCGCCTCGTCTCTAACTAACAGTGTTCATTGAGTCAACCGTCAGTGTCCAAGTAATTGTGAATGTTGCAATCCACGGAACACTCAACCAATTGGTCAAATGTATCCGAAACATTTAGCGGAACATCAGTCCGTTGTTCTAGCGATGTTGAGTCAAGCATTCAGAAAACATTCGAATTGCCGCTTCTGGTTAAGCAGACTAATGTTTTTTATCATAAAGAACTGACGTATCATGAAATATGAGACTTCACTGAGCCTTGATACTGGGTTCAACATAAATCCGTTGAAAATATCTTGAAAATTCCCTCCCGCGAGAAAAAGTAAATATTTTGTCGTCCCTAAGGTCTCAGCCGCATGCTTAGATCTGATGCTTTGCGTTCAAAGAAATCTTATAGCCTTTATGTTTATAACTGTCTCCCATTAGCCCCTGAGCGGTATCAATACATTGGCAATGCAAAACATAATCACCTCCTCTTTTCAAAGAGTGCGAGCGATCATTATATCGATTCGCTATAAACTGTGGTGCCACAGATCATCAACAAATTTGTGTTTCGACGCCAGGTACAACTAGACTGTAGAGACAGCGTAACGATGCATGTGTCTATACAGCTAATGCTAGAATCATACCGATTCCGATTTCACACAGTCCACACAATGCCTCGTCTCTAAAACTGAAAATGTTCATTGATTCAAGTAATTTTGTATGTCTCAATCCACAGGTCAGATGACAACAAACTGGATAAACATATCCGTAAAATTTTCCTGAACATCAGTCTCATGAATGTCCTAGCGGTGTTGTGTCAAGCAGGCATAAAACATTCTTTTTGCAGAATCTTGTTAAGCAGACTTAAAGTTTGTGCCAAATATATTAATGAAATACCATGCAACATCTCTACTTTACTGGATCTTCATATGGGATTCACGATAAATTCGTTAAAAAATCTTAAAACTTCCTACCCTTGAGAAAAAGTAGGAACGTTTCGAAATATATAAGCTCTTGCAATCTTGAATGCATGATTCGATTTAACGGTTTACGTTCAAAGATTACTTCTAACTTAAATTGACAAGATTGTAGCTTATGTGCAACGCGTGCTCCGAAATATCTATAATTTTCCCCATTATTCTCAATACTGATCCATACAGCTGTGTACAAACAGTGGCAATTTAGGACGTAACGCTTTCCTGCGACACACGGAGAGTGAGAGAACACTGAAGTAATGTGTACTTAACCACTTTCATGCTCTGTTAGCTCAAATCTGATTCTACAAACAATCTGAATGACAGACAATTTTTTCAAACGTACACCTAAATCGTTAGTCCTTCTGCTTTTATTATTGACCGCATGTCCGCTTTGAATTGGGTGCTAATGGTATCATTTGTGTGAAGCTATCTCAATATGGAAGCGGAATATGTTTTACATATGATGGCTGGCTACCCTATTTCAGATATGACATCTGTGTTTAACCCATACAGTTTCCCTGGTTAACTTTACATGTGAGCGGAACCTTAGTTATCCGATATCTGAATCACACAAACAGTTCAACTGTTCCCGCAAGTTCACTCGGTACAGTCACAGATCAACCAACCAAGCTTCACACGCTACATTGTCTGACGATTTTTTATAAATATTCAGGACCTAAAGTTAATGTTGAAAAAACAAAGGCAATATGGATATGGTCATATGGTCTGGCACTGACATTAAATTATGCAAAGATTTAACATTTGACTGGGTAAATACTTTTAATATACTACGTATAAATTTCTCTACAATAAATTTTCATGATATCTGGAAGATAAATTATTTGGCGAAAATAAATGATCTGAAAAAAGAACTTCATAAATGGAGACTGCGAAATTTAACTTTACTAGAAAAAATTACAGTTATTAAGTCCCTTGCTCTTTCTAAACTGATTCTCCTTTTTCTTGCCCTGCCAAACCCTCCAGACTATGTAATAAAAGAGATAAACACAATACTTTATAAATTTCTGTGGAACAATGGCCCAGGTAAAATCAAGAGAGATTTGATTACCCGAGATTATAAACACGGAAACCTAAGAATGACCAATCTTGTGCCGTTTATACAATCCTTAAAAGTTTCATGGATGAGACGCCTGGTATTAAAAAATAAACAATGGTGACAACTGTTTGATTCTGACAACTATACAAACCTATGCTATATGGGTGCGGAATATGCCAGCATTGCTGCTCGAAATATAAAACATCCATTTTGGAAAGATACACTACGAGCATGGAGTGCTTTACAACGAAAAAAAAAACCAAGAAGACAAGCGATTGATCTGTTCAACGAACCAGTTTGGTACAATTCAAATTGCAGGCATCCAACATACTTCATTTCAAATAAAGGCATGGTATAATGGTATAATAAAGGCATTAGATACATAAGAAACATATCGGGAGTAGATGGGAATATATTAAAATTTTCTGAAATTCAAAAGTCGTATGGAATAAAAGGCACATACCTTGATTATAATAGGCTTATTAAAATTATACCAATAAATTGGCTAATTAAAATTAAAAATGACATTGATACTGTAGCAATAATATCTCCTTTATATACTGTTTACATTCGAGCTTTGGCAAGGCAGAAAAAAGGTTGTAGAACTTTCTACGATATCCTCAACTCGGACTCTCCTATAAAACAAATGGCAATGGAAAAGTGGGAGAGATATCTCAGTTTGGATAATAATATTAACTGGAAGAATATTTTTAGCTCATTATTTCACTGTACCAAAAGTACAAAACTGCAAGAAATCCAATACAAAATCCTGCATCGTATAACTGTCACAAAATCTTTTTTATTCAAGACTGGATACATTGATAATGACACATGTGAATATTGTAGGGAAAAAACCGAAACAGTAGAACATTTGTTTACTGAATGTATGACGTTGAGATCACTCTGGTCTGATTTAGAATATTGGTTAGCCAATACAGTAGATCTCAGAGGGAAAATCACACCAGACAAGATCATTTTGGGTTGGGGGACTAAACAAGATGTGTTAAATACGCTTACAATGCTTACAAAAGAATATATTATGAAGTCAAAATTATCGGGTCTACATATAGCTGGCCTCCTAAAGAGCTTTCACAATTATTATAGGACAGAACAATATATAGCCAACACAACACAGACAGTTGATATATTTAATAGGAGATGGTGTTTATTTAAGCCATACTTTGATCAAATGTGAAATGTGCAATAGGAGCACAACACAAATATAATTCACGTATATGACGATACTGATTATGATGAGATGTAGTACGTTTGTGAGCGTGGGTATGTATGTGCGAGTGTGAAATGCCTGTCAATTTCAGGATATGAATTTTCAATATAATACGATTTAACATGTATAATGAGAGGTATGTTTATATATATGTAGATGATCTTTCAACGGTAATTACCACTATATACCTTGATTTAGTAGATCTAAACCGTTATACATGTTAATAATTTCATCAGTTTATCAGTTCAATGTTGATGTGTGATTGTAGTATACAAAAAAAACGAATAAAAATATTATTAAAAAAAACCAAGCTTCACACAGTCGAACGATTTTAGACTCACTCCTGTCCATAGAACAGCATACAATTATTGAAATTTGTGATAGAAAATCTATTTATTTTGCATTATAAATTTAGCATTTTTGCGCCCATTCATTCTCTCTTGCAGGAAAGTAGCCTGTGTTTATGTATAATTAGTTAACGTTTATGGAAATGTTATTTCATGCCCTTTTTAATTTCTTACTAATAATCAAAGTATTCTAATAATTGACTCAGAAATTGGCTGTCAGATCCCCTTCTCTGTGATCATAATTTTCCCCTCGAAATATCCCGGAATCTGGTTGGTACAGTGCAAGTCATTTATTCTGATAAATGGTCAGGGGATTTCGTCCATATGCGTAGACACGGGATCATAGAGTGTGGTTTTTTCTTCCTATCCGTTCAGTA
This sequence comes from Hanleya hanleyi, assembly GCA_036873755.1. NCBI lineage: Eukaryota > Metazoa > Mollusca > Polyplacophora > Lepidopleurida > Hanleyidae > Hanleya > Hanleya hanleyi. The sequence goes on from JAVTVY010028171.1 coordinate 24,483, forward strand.
AGAAGTCATAACTGATTCCATGAGGACTCATGAATCGACAAACGTGTATTGTCAGTGAATAGATCGTAACTTTGTTCAACCATTGCTCAGTCTATGATCCTCATGGTACTCATATGAACAGGCACAATCAAAGCGTGACTGAGATACATCATTCTTTAGATGAAGACTTTACAACGAATATTATGGATTAAGAATACTGATCAGCGATACGGATTTGATATTTTTGGAACATCATGATGTATTGCCGGCATCATTGGAAACTGTTGACCGCTTCTCTCTTGCAAGAAACAAGCCTATGTTTATGTATACTATGATTGTCTTTTTGAATTTGGTGCTAATACTGTTATATGGAATATGGAATAGGTTTTTGGATTATGGACGCGGATATTCTCTAATGGACGACGGCTGAATTATGAATGACTGACTAGAAGCTTGTAATCATTCTATATATATAATATATGATGAAAGATTGTTTGCGGCTAGAGGTACACTTCAACAGATTACTAAGACGATCATATTTCTTAGAATCGATAAGAATGTCAACATGATGAAGAGAATCAGGCCAATTCCTGGAATCTTCACTCAGTAATGTAGTTTTATAGAACAACGGGATATCTTCCGGGTTTAATGCACTTGATTGGTTGATTCAAATTTCAAATGAAAATGTTACATTTCCATCGGCTTATTAAGCGAATTGGAAGAATATCCAGGCAATCAGAGTGTCTGTAAAAGTTCATCGTGATCCTTTTCTGATTGAATAACACAGACTGTTTGTATATACGTCAATTACAAGGCAGCTCGGGAAACAAGCTGGAGAGATCCAGTTGCATAGTGGCGATCCCATCTTCACAGTATTTGATATTAGAATCAGCTGCCGCATACCATTACTGAAACTTCCCAACAACCCTTACAAACCAATAAGCTGGGGAATTTGTGGGGTTTATGTCGGTCAAGCTGTGTAGGGATCATGTGGGGAATATGTAGGACAGCCAATGTGGGGAATGTGTAGGGATTTGGTAAAATCCCCACATTGGATTTAGTCATGGAAAAGGAGTTTCTTAATGCTGCTTAGCTGAATTAAATCCCCGCACTATCCCAACCTCAGTCCCACGTGTTCCCTACATGTGGGGATGATGCGGGGAACTATATTTAAAGCTGGTATGGGATAGACCCACAACATTCCTGCAGTAAGTCCAGCATGGTACAGAAAACCCCACAATATCCCCACGTAGGGAATCTGCGGGGCAAAAAACCCCACAATATCCCCACGTGGGGAATCTGCGGGGCGGTAATTCCAGCATGGGACGGAAAACCCCACAATATCCCCAAGTCGGGAATCTGCGGGGCAGAAAACCCCACAATATCCCCACGTGGGGAATCTGTGGGGCAGTAATTCCAGCATGGGAGAGAAAACCCCACAATATCCCCAGGTGGGGAATCTGCGGGGCAGTAATTCCAATATGGGAGAGAAAACCCCACAATATCCCCACGTGGGGAATCTGCGGGGCAGAAAACCCCACAAATGCTGTAATTCCAGCATGGGAGAGAAAACCCCACAATATCCCCACGTGGGGAATCTGCGGGGCAGAAAACGCCACAGTATCCCCACTTGGGGAATCTGCGGGGCAGTAATTCCAGCATGGGAGAGAAAACCCCACAATATCCTGACGTGGGGAATCTGCGGGGTTGAAAACCCCACAACATCCCCACGTGGGGAATCTGCGGGGCAGTAATTCCAGCATGGGACAGAAAACCCCACAATATCCTGACGTGGGGAATCTGCGGGGTTGAAAACCCCACAACATCCCCACCTGAGGAATCTGCGGGGCAGTAATTCCAATATGGGGCAGAAACCCCACAAAGAGAGCATGGCAACATCCCCACAGTAATGAATTGGGCAGGGGAATGAATTGGGCAGAGCACTCTGCAGTATCTCTACAATTGGGGAAATTACGGGGCAGGGTGCACAAAACATCATCTGTACGGAATTCCTGGGGTGTGGGGGAGGGGGCATCTTCTATCTGAAAGGGCATGTCATTGGTACAGACTGTGTAGTCTGTCCCGATTCCTCTTGCAATATCATCCATCCCTTCAAATAACCACCAGCAGAAGCAAAATTCATGCGTATTTCACCTTTTATTCTTTAACAGCATAAAATATACATTGTACCATGTCTTAAAACACCCGAGCACAAAATGGGAAGCACATTGAAAGTCTGTGTCAAGTAGAATGGTTTTTCATCCCTCAAAGATTTAAAAAATCTGTCTTGGTCTTTTCCCACCTGTTGTGGGATGGCCTTTAGCATTCCTTTGGGGACTGTCGTTGTCATCGTCAGGGGATGATGAATCGATGGCAGATGAGGGTGAAGCTGAAGAAGAGTCCACCAGCTCTTCTGACATGTGGAGATCATGCTTCTTCATTGGTGTTTTCTGGCGGATTCTACCTGACCTTGCTGCATCATGGCATTTCTGAGTGATGCCTCTCCTTACTTTGGACCACGGTGTGCCCTTGAACTGGTTGCAAACATAACCTGGAAGTGAAACAATGAAAAACGATTAGTATATTCTGAATGCCCGAGCTATCGTAATAAATTAATATAGGAAACAAATATGGTTGAGCATACAGATATTCCAGTTCCATGATAATGGCAGTCAAACATTGACCCCTACAAAACTGGCTAAAACAAAACACAATAAATTCAGATCACTCATCGCTGATCAGACCATTTATGTTCATATAACTAACAGCATAGGGTTCGAGATATATAGATCTATCAAAGAACAAGTAATATTTTTTCAAATTTATATACGAAGCTGTGCATCTGAAAACCTCTCGATTCTTCGATAACTCCAAGTTATCAGGCCACAGAAACCTGATTCATAGTGAGCAGTTTGATGGTAATCGAGATATGGATCATTAATGATCTTGCATGAGGCTTTCTATGGCCTTGGCCCTATGCATGTGTGATGCAAGTTAAGCTTGCCTAGGAATTATCATTCTCACGGCATGCTGGTAACGAGAACTTTCGTATTGAACAGTTGAATAGTAGGTATCATTAATGATTTACATGATTAAAGATGGTCAGGCTTGTGCTGTAATATTTTCTATGGAAACCTATTAGGGGTTACCTAAAATCTCCTATGGTAACCTGAAATAGGTCCCCTAACGGGAAAATTAGGATAACCTATGTTCACCTAGGGTAACCTTGATTGACGGCATCTAATTAATGTATTCCTTTAAAAACAAATGAAAATAAACACATTATTTTATCATAAAAATCATATCTTTACTACTTTTTGTTTATTTCCAAGCCCATGTATAAGAAAAGAACTCAATATTACGATTTGTATTAAGAGGTGAACTAAGGTCAAATAGCCTACCGAGATTACTGAATTTTACCAGAATATAAATTTCAATTCCATCTTTATTCAATCATTGAAAAATGCCGAAATGACGAGAGATTACATATGGATTGAAAAATAAAGAAAATAAGAAACCTGCTTGAATTCTGTAGAATTATGATCCATTGGTCATGATAGATTTAGATTAAAATTGTCACGAATTATCAAAAGTTTTTGGGAATTATTAACTTTTCGTTGCATAACAACAACAACGTGCGCGATTATTGACGTCGGTCAACGCGTGGTTGACGAACATCATTTGAAGCACATTTTTTATAACATGTGTCTTTTGTGCCTTCAAAATCTCTTTAATTCTTTTTAATTCTTTCGTCTTTAGTGATTCTAAAAATTTTTTTTTTTATTTTATTATGGTACTGTCAAAGTTTCCATCACATGCTCAGCGTTTGTTGTTCGTTTGAAAGGTACGAGTTTGCTCACGCCGCACAAGATATACAATTGCAGATTCTATTGGTCAATTCAGTTAAAAGCCGTCCTTCGATTGGATTACGTAGTCATAGTTGTGTCCCTTGCGGAAGTTGGATATGTACTCGTCTTCTTACTTGCGGTAACAACAACAACATGCGGTTACGACACGGAAAATGTTACCTCTTTCACCAGGACACCGGAATTCACTTGAACTGGAGACCCGATCATTCTTCTTAACCATATTAAAGATTTTAATCTTTATTACTACATTTTCTCGCCAGGTGAACGATATGCATTACTTTAGGTGACCTGTTTTAGGTCTCCCAAAAATTCGTTTCGGCAACCGACAGACGAATGCGTTCGAGCGTTCGCCATAACAGCACAGGCCTGGATGGTCACCAAGGTTTCTGCCCGATTTGAAAGTCTCTTGATTCATCAATGATGTATCCCAACATTTGTATCGAACAGTTGAATGGTATGGTATCAGCGATATGTATCACTCATGATTTTGCATAAATTAAAGTTTCCTGGCATATCAATGATGTTTTCCAACTTTCTATGGAACAGTTGAATGATATCTGAGCATCTTCGTGTAAGTTAAGACTCCTTGACCAACTAATAAGGAAGATACAGTCCAGACAACAATGCAGCAGTTTACATGCTGTCGCTAAAGACTCATAACTCGGTGGGAGATCATTGAGAGGAGAAGTTAATAGAACCTGGCAGTGTACAGTGGGGATAACTCAAGAAAACGTCGAATTGGTACTGATCATATGTACCAAATTTCAGAACAATCCATTGGGACAAGTTGCATTCACGAAGACAGTCGGTGCCAAATGCAAGGATTTCAGACCAAAATCAAGGGAAGTAACTCAAGAAAACGTTGAATCGGCCGAAAAAGGTTCGTGCACATCTACACATGGTACCGATCATGTGTACCAAATTTCAGAAAAATCCATTGAAAACTCTGGGACGAGTTGCGTTGACGAAGACAGTAGGTGCCAAAATACAAGGATTTCAGACCATAATCAAGGGGAGTAACTCAAGAAAAGGTCGAATTGGGCCAAAAAAAGTTCGTACACATCTACACATGGTACCGATCATGTGTGCCAAATTTCAGAAGAATCCATTGAAAACTCTGGGACGAGTTGCGTTGACGAAGAGCATAGGTGCCAAATACAAGGATTTCAGACCAAAATCAAGGGGAGTAACTCAAGAAAACGTTGAATCGGGCCAAAAAAAGCTCGTGCACATCTACACATGGTACCGATCATGTGTACCAAATTTCAGAAGAATCCATTGAAAACTCTAGGACGAGTTGCGTTGACGAGAAAAAGTTAACGGAAGGACGGACGACGCCATATCATAATACGTCCCGTCAAATTTGACGGGCGTATAAAAAAGTATTATAAAACATTTCATCAGAAAGCAATATGGATCTGTTACTGGGAACATATTTGTAACAACTTTGAAACTCTTAACCCCTAATGTACAGTAAGTCAAGGGGCTGGCCATAACAACAAAAAACAAGAGCCCAAGGGGCTTCAATATACGCCCGTATATCTGGAATCATATTGGTCCAAATTTCAAAGTTGTTTAATAGCCTTGATTCCAATTGGTAGCTAGCAATCCAGAGAAAGGTCTACAATTTTGTGCTTCTGAGAATGTAACATATATCACATCTTATATTGAATGATAACCTAAAATGAGCTTAACTCTTGGCAACTAGTTGACCTTGGAGCAAGAGCCGAGAGCTCACATATCCCACACTGAAATCGACAATAGTCAAACACAAGAAAATAGTAGTTTTTCTGCAAATGGATTTCTCTCGGACGAGAAAATTTTTCATGAAGGAAGAAGAAAGTGATGAAGTAAACCTTTGTTCTTGAGTTAATATTAAAACAGGTATGAAGGTCATAAAGGACCCATCTCTCCGTTAAATTAGTAATTGTATGGTTTTTATTTCACAACAGTTGAACTAAATGTAGCTGTTTCAAACATGGCAAGCAACTCCACAAGACAAATGCTATATACATGTAGGGGAGAGAACTCTGAATATTCCAACCGAACACATATAGTCAGCTAAACTTGTTTCAGGTTTGGAGGACTGTGACCAGGCGCTTTCAAAAACCGATCCATTCAAAGCCCGTTCCTTCTCATTCACCAAACGCTATATAGACGATCTTCTCGCTGTGGATAATCGCTATATAAATGACGCAGTGAAGGATATATATCCACCTTCACTGGATTTGAAGGAAACTACAGATAGCCCTACAGGCACATCATATTTAGATCTATATCTCTATAAAAATGAAGCGGGCATTCTCTCTCGTCGACTTTATGACAAAAGAGATGATTACAATTTCGACATCGTAAACTATCCCTTTCTGGACAGTAATATTCCAGTGGGACCTGCATATGGCGTATACATATCTCGCTTAGTAGCATTTGCTAGATCCTGTGTTAAATGTGACGATTTTAATCAACGTCACAAAACATTGTTACAGAAACTTATAAAACAGGGCTATTCCACCAAACGCCTCCACTCAAAGTTTCTCAAATTTGGCGATACATATCGCATGCTGATAAAAAAATACGAAGGTAGCCTGCAAGATCTATGGCGCTACGTTTCGTAACTTGTGTCTAATTCCGCTTAACCCGGGACTAGGGGCCGTATGAACCCATGTACTTCAAGATCCTCATGATACTCATATGAACAGTCACAATCAAAGCGTGGCGGAGATACATCATTCTTTAGATGACGACTTTACTACGAATTATGGATTAAGAATACTGATCAGCGATACGGATTTGATATTTTTGGAACATCATGATGTCTTGCCGGCATCATTGAAAACTGTTGACCGCTTCTCTCTTGCAGGAAACAAACCTATGTTTATGTATGCAATGATTGTCTTTTTGAATTTGGTGCTAATACTGTTATATGGAATATGGAATAGGTCTTTGGATTATGGACGCGGATATTCTCTAATGGACGACGGCTGAATTATGGATGACGGACTAGACGCTTGTAATTTGACAAATTGATGTATGGCTCCTTCTTTGCCATGCGAGGAAGGTATACTCAAAATTTGGTACCAATCCATACCTTGAAACTAGAGATATCGCATGGACAACAAATGTTAACGGATAATGGACAGAACCCAACATCGCAGTACATGACCTGGTCTTCGACAGGCATATGAAAATGTGACTTGTAATGATTTCCTGATTTTAGGGTCACAGTGACCTTGACATTTGACCTAAATTTTGGTACAAGACACATCGTCTTCCCTCAATTTATCAATGGACACCAAAAAATCATGATTTTTATGAATTTCATGCTTTTGGGGGTCACAGTGACCTTGACGTTCGGCCTTGACCTACATTTTTGTACGTGACACATCATGTCCCCCTAATGTATCTACTGACACAAAAAAAAGTAATTTTCAAAGATTTCTGGATTCCTGAGTCACAGTGATCTTGACTATTGACCTTGACCTAAATTTTGGTACATGACAAACCGTCTCCCCATAATTTCTCAAGGGACACAAAAAATCACGATTTTTAACAATTTCACAATTTTGAGATCACAGTGACCTTTGACCTTTGACCTTGACCTACATTTTGGTATGTGACACATCGTGTCCCCCTAACGTATCTTGACACACAAAAAAGTTATTTTTAATAATTTCCTGATTTTGGGGTCACAGTGACCTAAGTTGACCTTGACCTAATTTTTGGTATGCGACACTTCATTACCCCCTATTGAATCCACTTACAAAAAATTTGTAATTTTTAATTATTTCCTAATTTTCAGATCACACTGACCTTTGATCTTGATTCTGGGGTCACAGTGATCTTGACCATTGACCTGGATCTAAATTTTGGTACATGACAAAACAGCTACCCGTAATTTCTCAATGGGCTCAAAAAATCATGATTTTTAACAATTTCACGATTTTGGGGTCACAGACTCAGTGACCTTGACCTTTGACCTTGACCTACATTTTGATATGTGACACATCGTGTCCCCCTAATATATCTACTGACACAAAGAAATGTTATTTTTAATAATTTCCTGATTTTGGGGGCACAGTGACCTTTGACCTTCGACCTTGACCTACATTTTGGTATGCGACACATCATTTCCCCTATTTGAATCCACTCACAAAATTAGAAATTCGAAATTTTTAATGATTTCCTGATTTTTCAGTCACACTGACCTTTGACCTCTGACCTTGACCTACATTTAGTATGCAACACATCGTTCTCCCTAGGGCATGTAGATAGAAAACTGTCAACGATCAATGATTTCCTGATTTTAGGCAACAGTGACCTTTGACCTCAATTTTGGTACGCGACACATCATCTCCACCTAGTATATCCACTCACAAAAAATTGCAACTGTGAATAGAAAAAGTTCACAGATATAGACCGGACACGAACACTTCAGTGATTTCCTGTTTTTTAGGCCTGTGACCTTTGACCTTTGACCTCGACCTACATCTTGGTACGCGACACATCGTCTCCACTCACCAAAAATTGAAACTGTAGATAGGAAACTGTCCCAGATATAGACCGGACACGAGAATCGGACAGACGGACAGACGGACGGAAACCGCTATCACATAAAACGTCCGCTTTTGGCGGGCGTATCAAAATCGGGGGACATAACTTTAGATGTTTTGTTTTCCCCCAAAATAAGCTACAAATAACTGGTTTGGTACCCCTTTCCACACAACTGGTGGGACATCCCAGCTCTTAGAAATGAACAGGATATCATAGTTTTCTCTCAGACAGGTGTAACTTGCTTTCCTTGTAGGAGAGGATAACTGGTATTAACATGAGGTCCACAAGCCAATCTAATCCATTATCCTGTTACCAATTCACACAATGAGTGGGGTCCAGTATTTGCCTGTTCCTATAGATCATTGAAATACAAACTCAATTAATTATATTAGATAAAACTCAATCAGGGCAGTATACATTCTGTAGCAAATTATTGTTACTGCATGAACTGGTTAGGGATACTACCAAAATGGGAAACAGAGTTAATCCGGTTTAATCGATGATGATAACATGAACATTTGACGGAATATTCAACCTAAGTATATGGAGAAAAAAACTTGAGCTAATTTTTTGCAAAGTGCCTACCTACCCTAAAAAAATATGTCATCAAATTTTGGAGTAAATAAAAGAAAAATGCCTACCTATCTTCCCTATTTTCAAAATGCATTTAACAGTAAACACACATATTATTTTGTTTGGCCTTACCCATAGTCTTTGAATTAAATTAACCAAATTTAACAAGGCATCTCATTTCCTTGACGCCATGGGCCTAGTATATACAATTTGGATGAATGACGTACTGAATCCTCACCCCAATTAGACTGAATTAATCATAACCCAAAGTGTTTCCTTCCGTTCATCCAAAGACCATGACTTTGAAAGATGATCATATTCAGCGCATTTGTCCAGGACCTCCTCTCTAGAAAACTGTCAAATTCATATTTCTATCCTGTCAGCGAAGTTTGTGGGAAGGTGGAGTATGTTGTCAATAACAAAAATAAACACAAGACATGCAGATTACTTTACTTACCATTTTATAGAATTTTTTCAAAGTCAAACTGTTCTCCAAAACGACAGCGTGTTTGGCGCCATCTTTGTTTGTCTCATTTTGGAACCACCAGGCGAAATTAATCGATAGTTCATAAAATATGAGTAATACGCGAGAGGGCAAGATTGAGAGAACAAAATTCAATTCAATTCAATTCCATTACCAAATGAGCTCTCCACAGGATTACCTTCCCTTATGCTGCTTTCCGAATATGATATTTTAAAAAAAATTGATCAATTAGTTGAGCCTCGTGGCCTCGAATTCGACCAGGACATGGCGGTAACAACAGCAGCAACAGGTATGAACGTGAGCGAAATATGTGTTTCTATCGAAAACTTATCAACGGGAAAGTTGTATCAACCGGATTTATCATTTTTTTGCGAGACAATTACATATTCCACTTTCCTGTATAATTCATAAGCAAATGTACGTCATAAATTTTATGGTATCGGAGAAAGCATGTCCCCTATTTTAGCGCCAAAAGTGGTCAGTTCATAATTTGAGATATCTATCATACACGACTCCACAGTCTCGCCATATTAAGTAAACTGGGTCATATCCAGAGCGAGGCTCTGGGTCAGTGGAACGTAAACACTGGCAGGAAAGCACGTGGCCCAGGCTAATCAAACATGCCGAAAGGTGCAAATAATGGCTCAAGTAAAGGAAAAGGCAAGGATAAATGCAAACTTCTCGAGGACCCCGAAGACAGCCATAACCTGGATGACATGTCCCATGAAAAATTTACTTTATGGTCGCCGCTGGCACTCGGAAATTCAATCTTAATAAATTAATATCTTATCAATGCTCCCCACTCGTACATGTCGCTATAATGATCTTACGTATTTCAATTGAATTTGGTGTTCTGAGCGCCCATACCATGGATATTTAATAGCATTATGAGATCATGGTCGCATCTGGACTGATCCATTTGCAGTCGGGGAGGGGAGATAGGTTCACTGTGTCCATTTACCCCAATGCTTACACCAAAAATCAGTCCATATTATGGCGCCACAATGTCGGGACCGCGGCAACATGAAAAGACGAGCCGGCTAATTAGACTGAGCCAAGCAAAAATTCTTTGTCATCAATGTTCCCTTCAAAGCACTATGAAGCGTTCTCGGGATTGGTTAACACGCGAGTTACTGCAAGCCTGTTAGATCCTACAAGCGACAGTATCCAAATGGGGAGCAGATAGGATTTAATTTTAATTAGATTGTCAAAAATTACCTCGAAATACATATTTGTATACAACCACAACACCACGATAAACCGTGATGAAAAGGTAATATTTTCACTCTAAGTAGCTTAAGTGTAATGATTTCTAGACAAGTATACAGATTACTTCTGGTAACATCAAAGAAGAAAACGTCGCATGTACGAGTACAAGAGATCTTTAATCTTGTACACAACAGCTATTTAAAATACCTCGATTCTCCCATCTCAGCAATGCTGTAGCGCGCCACGTGGCCTTGTTTACGTTCCACTCGAAAGTAGGTCACTCAGCCGCGGAACCGTGGAGTCGTGTATTGTAAAAAAATGATCACTTTGGGTTACGATTAATTCAGCCTAATTGGGGGGGGAGGATTCATAACGTCATTCACCCAAATTTGGCGGCTTTTGCCCGAAATCAGGCCAATTTCAACATTTCCCCTACCTGCTAAATCGCTGTAGCCTGTAGGGTCATAGTGACCCCAGTTTCCAACACGAATTTCTTTTTATACATTTTGGCTAATTGAGTGATAAATCCGTGCAAAGTTGATTTATTTATCGACAAATCACTTACCTATAGTAAAATTTTGTCTCCCAAGCACCAGCTATACTCTTAATCTGCTGATTTAGTAGAGTTTTCCTCAGTGTCGGCCATGTTACCGTTCGTTACAACTGAATCGAATGACAATTCAATTCAATTCAATTCAATGTTTTATTGTACATAACACCCATGAAGGTAGAGTACAAAACAGAATAACAACACCAAGAAATAAACAATGCTCCATTACCATTAACAGTACTGGTAGTTGGAGTTAGTTAGATCGAGTTAGACTTTAATAATTAGTATTGTTATTGAACATTACTGGTATAATGAAACAGTGATATTAAGACATATACCATGTATAATAGGAGTATGGAGCAGATAGTGCGCAGAACCTGTGCTCCGTTACCATTAACAGTGACTTCAAGACATATACATTACTAGGAGTTGGAAGCCTATTATACCTAGATCGAGATAGACTTTAATGATCAGTACCGGTACAATGAAAAGTGTATTCTGAGTGCAGGAATGAACTTGAAGCTATGACTAAATTACCGGTACATAAAGTACAATGTAGAGAGTGAATGACACTATCTGAGATGCACTTATTGTACAACATGAATATGTATCGAGTCAAGGCTGGACCAACTGTAGTTTACGCTTCTCAAAACAGAGGTAAATGTATCTAGAGATGAGAGGAGCTAATTTAGACGGTGGATCAAGAAGTACACGTAGCATATTAGCCTTATCGGGCCCGTTAATATCCATCTCACCATCAGATAGAATTTTTAGGGACGTATTGAATGTGTAGCGCAAGTCGTCATATGGAGTGCAGTTGAGCAGAAAATGAGAATCATCCTCAACAGTTTTAGGACAGAATGGACAGTGACGATCGTACCAAGGAATTCTGGCATCATGAATCCGTCGATAGCGACCTCTTTCAATCTCAAGGGAATGGCAACTCAAACGAAGGGCAGAGAGCGCCTTCTTATGGGTCCGACTGCTGACAGAGGTCAGATAGTCTGCGAGTCCCACTGACCTCTTAAACGGGGCATATGTTCTAAGCTTGTTGCCACTAGCATTAGGAGTAGGACTTGATGTGGAGACTACAGAAACGAAGACCTCTTGAAACTGAGCTTCAAGAGCAGCTTTGCAAATAGAGATGTTGAACATATGCATGTCCATGCTTAGCGATTTATGTATGTGAGAGATGTGTGCCGAGAGGGAGAGACGGGGATGGGTTGGTGCAAGTTTTAAGTCCTCTACCAGAGCCTTGTGAATGAGTCTATCACGATTGCATGTTTGCAACCGAAAATATAACTTGAACATGTCAAGGATTATGTCATATGTGAAAGGCAGTACACCTATATCAGCAAGAGACTCAGCCAATGTTACTTGTTCTTCTTGGAAGATTCAAGATTGATTTGGCTATTTTTATCACAGAGTGGTTGCATGGGCGCTCATGCCACTCAGAAAACAAATTGGGCCGATCAAGACGGAAGGACTCTGTACCCCACACAGAGCAACCATAGGTCGAGATGGGTTTACATACACAATGTAATAACTTTAGTAACGACAAAGTAGGCATCTCCTGCCCAGTGCACAAGTTTTGTTTGATTTTGAACCATGCACGAAGAGCTTTTGTTTGCAGGTTATTTACGGCCTGCTTAAATGTACCAGTATGGAAAAAGGTTATTCCCAAGTAGCAATATGCAGGTACTATATCAATGGGTAACCCTGCAAAGGTGAAGATAAGCTTCTTAAACTGACTTGGGCAGCTCTCAAATACCATGACTTTGGATTTCTTGTGATTGAGGGAAAGACGCCAGTTCTCACAGAATGTTTGAAGATTATCAAGATTCTTTTGCAATCCACTAGGGGATGTGGATATAAGAATCAAGTCATCTGCAAAAAGTAAGTGATTAAGGGGAGTATTGTCCAGATAGGCAGGGTCATAACTGTCATTGGTCGAGTCGTTGTAGAGGTCATTGAGGTAAACATTGAATAAAATGGGACTGCAAACACAGCCTTGCTTAACTCCATGGAAAGATGAAATTGGATTAGAGAGGCCTTCAGTTGTCTTGATAATGTATTGGACAGAGGTGTACATACTCTGAATAAGACTTAAAAGCTTGCCCTTAACTCCAATATGGATGAGTTTATAAAGTAAACCATTTCTCCACACTGTATCAAAGGCCTTAGTGAAATCCACAAATGTGACATATAATTTCTTTTTCGAGCTTTTGTATTTGTTGATCACAGTTTTGAGAATAAACAAATTATCCGTAGTACGGTGATCCTTTCTAAAGCCATGCTGAGCGTCATCAAGGAGACCATTTGATTCCAGATAGTTGATAACACGTCTGTTTGTAACAGACAGGAAAGTTTTAGACAGGCAACTGCCAACTGCGATGCCTCTGTAATTATTAGGGTCACAAGGGTCACCTTTTTTGTATATAGTAGAAAGAAAAGATGAGCGCCAATCATCAGGATAATGACCGGACTGAAGTATCAGATTAACAGTTTTAGTATGTGGTCAATTAAATAAGAGGAGGAATATTTCAACATTTCATTGAGAATGAGATCATTCCCACTCGCCTTGTTGGATTTGAGTTTTTTGATAGCAGTACGTATCTCATGGGCTGTTATTTCATAGTCGAGATAGCCCGGAGGCAATGGAAATTCAAGGTCATTAATGTTTTCATCGATATCATTGTGGAAGTTATTGTTTTGAGAAGGAGAGCGGTTTAGTTGGGTAAAGTGTTTCTCCCAAGTGTTTAGGTTTACAGGGGAGTCTCCATCAGTGGAGTCATTGGTAAGAGTCTTTATAAGGTTCCAATATTCCCTAGGATTAGTATCTTTGAGAAGGTCAAGTTTCTGTAATATGTTTGACTTGAACTCCCTCTCTTTAGTCTTCAGGAGTTTTTTATAGCGTTTTTTGTGGAAGTGGTACAAAGTCAGAAGTTGACGGTTATACGGTTCAAGTTTCATTCTGGCCGAAATTGAGCAGATGATTTTATGTAGGTCTTTGCAGTCGTGGTCAAACCACTTGCGTTTGCGTCTTTTCCTAGTAGTGCAAACCTTCTTAAGACTTGAATTTGCTGCATCAGGTAAGATAGAAGTGAAGTGGTTGACAGCAAGATTTACGCTGTTAGTCGAGTCAGAAAATGCAGTCAGTAGAAAATTTGAAGCTTTGGCTTGCAGTTCAGGTTGCTTCAGAGACTGGACAAAACATTCAGAAGAAGATTGTTTCCAGATGAACTTAAAAACCTGACCATGTTTCCTTGGCTCATTGTGACATTTCTTCGGCTGGTTGAATGCAGGACAACTGTGTTCAGAATCTATATGTGCGCGTTTATGATCAGGTATACACAAGTGCAACTGAACAGGACAATGGTCCGAGAGAAGAGAAAGTGGATGGACTTTAAGCCAGACAACACTATCAATCAGCTCTGGCATACACAGTATGTAATCGACCGTACTGCATCCAATGCGGCCATTATAGGTGAAGCATGTACAATACCCAAAGATCTCCCCAACTGATCTACCATTCAAGATGCACATACGAATTGATCTGCATAAGGAGATGAGGTTTCTGCCAAATGAATTTATGTTGGCATCAGAGTTGTTTCTAGGGGAAATGAATAATGCATCATCGTCTGGGAGAGGCGAATTGTTGGAACCAGGTATAAGTGGTGCAATGTCAGAGAGAAAACCAGTGCGGGAATTGAAGTCCCCCCCCCCCCAATAAGAATCTGTCCATGCTTGGAGAAGATGGAAATATCATCTTCGAGTCGTTTAAATGGGTCATAGTTTCTAGCAGCCCACACAGGCGTGTCTGAGGGGTGGAAGTAAATAATCCCAACATAGACAGTACAGGGGAATTTTGGAGCCCCAGCCCTGACTCGAACCCACAAAATATCTCCATAACTTTTCACGCAAGTAATGAACTCATGGTAAACTTCTTTATAGAACAGTGCTGTTCCACCCTTTTCAAAACCTTTTTCTCTGGGGAGAAGTTTACATTTGTAACCAGGTATTACATCATTGAATAAGTTGTTCTTAGTGTCTTCAATGGATACCCATGTTTCTGTTAAACCAATAAAATCATAACCATTAACAATATTTAAAAACTGACATCTATTTACATTATTAGATAGAGTTGATTTTAACCCCTGAACATTCCAAAACACAAATGAGGCCATCTAAGGTCTATGTTCAGGAAAACACTGTAATACAGTTCAAAATGACACAGAAGCTAGGTGAGTATATATAATAGGTACAGCCATGTTATAAGAAAGTAGGGTACCGGTATATGTGAGTATCCTGCATTATGAGTTGGGGTACCCTCAAGCAAAAATATCGACAGAGAGGAGAGAATTACAATGCTCCCCCGTCAACCATGCATATTACTAATAGTGTATGGGTCCTCTTCAGATTGGATCTATTGAATGAGAGGAGCATGGATTGACAGAAATCAACATGTAGATCAAGTGTTAACACACACAGTGACACATATTCTGAATTACATTTCACATTATCAGAATGGATAAAAGTAAATTATTGTTGGATTATTATTTAATATGGCAACCAGTTTCAGACTACGTCCTACATGTAATTAATGGAATTGAATGTTGGTTGATATAAATCAAGTGTACAGTAGATCAATGTGTTAACAATTGGTATTATTAAAATAATAATTGCTGAATCACAATTCACATGAATTGAATCGATAGAACTAGGTAATTGTCTGATTCACAAAAGGCATGATAGAAAATGTCGAGCTAATAAGTGGGAATCAAGTGGAATGGATCAAAGTGTCGACACATAATAATTTTTTTTGAGCCACGGTTTGCAAGAATTAAGTTGATTGAAGCAAGCTGTTTTAATCTTAAATAAAATGACAACCATGTAGTACTAAGTCACAATGAAAAATGAATATAACAGTTGAGGAATAAATCAAGGATATGTTACTCAACATTAATTTCTCGAGTACAACAGAAAATTAAATTGTTTAAAGCAAATAGGGATTCTTATTCACAGTACACAAAAAATAAACTGATTAAAGCAAATTGTCGATTCTTAAATTGAGTAGACTAGATTAGGAGTGGCTATTATACCACTGAATAATCAGGTTAATATTAATTGAATTAATTAGAACAAAGTATGACTTGATTATAGGAGTTCAGAAATGAATCAAGAATATGCCACACAGTTTCTTAATCACAGGGCACAAAATGAATTGATTGAAGCAAATTATTGATTATTAAGTGGTAAATTAATTAATTAGGGCCAGTGTCCAATGACCGTCAAAATACTATAATCAATGGTAATATCAATTAAATTGATAGAACAAATTATGACGAATGGTCAACAGTTAGAAACAGCTGATAGTTGGTTGACCTCCATACATTGGTGGGAGAGTTGCAGCATTAGGAGATAGCATACTGTAAGGCCAAGTGAATAGCCCCTGAGAGGCCCTATTATACGGGTTAAGGGTCATTGGCTGATACTGAGGCCCATACTGTGGGGGGTAGCCTGTCGGGATTATTGTACATGGAGGAGGCGGAGCCATCACTGGGTTAGGAGTCGACACATCACATGTAGATAGTGTTGAAACACTTGGGCCACTTTGTGAGGGTAAGAAAACACTTTGTGAGGGGGAGACAACACTTGGAACATTTGGGCCACTTTGTGAGGGGGGGGGACAGTAACAGTGTCAGTCACAGTGGGCGGAGGAGACGTTTGCGGCCGGGTTGTCATCTGATGAGAAGGCTGCGAGGGCGGTGGGTTCTTAGTTGCGGCTTCATTCACTGAAGTGGGTGAATTCAAGATGGCTGTTGGTACGAGTGCCCCCATATCGATTTCCATTACCAGTGGTGGGGCGGGACTGAAGTCCGACACACTGCGCAAAGAGGTTGCCCAAGAGCTTGGAGCCCTTCTCGTTTAGGTGGGTAGAGTCCTTAAACAGGTATAGCTTGGGGGTATCATTTCTAGTGAAGTAACCAAAGCTATCAACAGGGAGGCACGAATACTGTTGCCGCAAAGGGTTGAGCAGTTCGTTGACTTGTGATATTTTCCGATTGATTTCCTCATTGGATGCGCTATTTCTGGGAATAATTGAAGAAACGTGGATACGGGCACCAGGGAACTTACGACGTGTTGTGTCAATAAGATACCCCATATCCTTGGCTATTGAAGTGGCGTCACTTTGTGAACAACAGTCATTAGACCCAATGAGAAATAGCACATCTTCTGTTTCAGTGTGGAGATTGCGTAAGGACGTCAACATATCAGTCACATCTCGTATACGGGCCCCACTGTAGGAGCGTATGTGGGTCTGGCCGGAACTGTCGAGCCGTTTGCTGCCTAGGCCTTTGGTCATCGAGTCTCCAATAATAAGCTTGGGACAGTTGCCAGGGGGGAAGCGAAGTTTTCGACCAGCGGACCATGATGTTGTCTGTGGGTCAGGTAGGTTACATGGTAGTCCAATTTGATAATTTTCTGCTGCAATTAAGGGATTAAACGTGTTGGACACCGATACTGGGTATGTTATCTGTTGAGAACTTGATGATGGTGGTGGACGGCTTGGTTTATCAGGGTGGTCAACCACGACAGCATCCTCCACTTGGGGGATATGTGACAATTTTGTTTGGCTGACTGACATTTCGGCTCTGGACTCGAAGAGTTTGTTTTCCTTCTCTAGTCTAGCGACCTTAGCATAGATATCATCACTCTTCCTGGTTATCATTGTGAGGTCATCCTTCATGGCTGACATTTTGACTCTGGATTCTAAACTTTCTAACTTTGATTTGAGGAGTTTGTTTTCTTTCTCTAAGCTAGTAACCGTATCATCAGTCTTTCTAGTTATTGTTGTGAGGGCATCCTTCATGTATTTAAGTTCAACCGAGAGATTGTTCTTTGTTTGAGTTTGAAGGTCAAGAATAGAGGCGCCCTCTATAGCCACACACAGAATGGAGCGAAGGGAGATAACTCCGTTTGACAGAGTTCAGAGTTCAAGTTTATTGCACAAATATGCGCAGCTACAACACAGACAACGTATTTTATATTACATGACATTATTACATTCAATAAATCATTATTTGAAATAGAATTCAAATGCGGAATATATCGCCCTATGTCGACATCAGGATACAATATGACAGAGGCTGGTGTTTCGACCGTGTTGTTTTTTTTATCAGAGACCTAATTCAGTAATTTTCAAAGTTCAAGGTGTCCTCATGTATTTGGTAAAAATGGAAATGCATGTGCACTTATGAATGTGTTCCCCAACAATAATTACATATTACTGGATGGCCAAAAAGTATAATGTAACTGAGGCAACATTTTGACAGGGTACTCTTAAATGAATGCGGGATTCCTCCTGAATACTCAGGCCATACAACCATTTCAGGCATTGCAGCCGGAAATTCTGGAGATACTTTCTGAATTAAGTAAAAAAGTTTTCAAAATTCTGTAAATTAGATGGTCTTACATAATATATATATATAAATAATATACCGAGAAAATCCAGTCAGAATTTACTGGCATGCTATTATAGCTTCCGCCCAATCAGAGACAACGGTATAGATGTGCAGTCAACCGTGTCTCCACCAAAAGAACATAATTTCGCTAACATTCAAAATTGTTCTGACGTCATTTCTCTTCATTCGCTAACATATATAATTACACAGACTTTCCAAGTCAATCTTTATCTTTCTGATGAGGGGTAAATAAATTTTCCATTAGTAATGCAAGTGAATGAAAAAAATAATCTTTTTATACCTATTACGTCTGTCGAGCCATTCATTTTAATACAAATGATATCAATTTACAGTATAATGAAACTGATATATTACAGAAATTTTGTGGAGGTAAATCTATTTTAGGAAACCAATATTTATTTGGATATAGCTGTTTATAAAGGTGATGATCTTGTCTGACCACTCATCTGTCATCACCCTAAAAAGGTGATGAGATTTCATCACCTTTTTAGGGTGATGACCAAGGATGGCCACTCGCCGTTCATCACCCTAAAAGGGTGATGACTGGATCTCATCACCCTTTTATGGTGATGGCCTGGTTTCATCACCTTTTTAGGGTGATGTATTTTGTCGTGATGGCCCATCATCTTTTTTCTGACTGTGTGGGGTGGCGGATCCGTTTTGTCGACGCTACTGAACTGAAACTGACCCAAAATCTTTACCGTTTTAAGAAAACAGAGTTCACAGTCTGCCTGCATGATCCCCACATTTATCTCACACTATATGTGCAAATAAAATATCGCCTCACTTCAACCTCTCTATCGTCTTAGGCTATGCATGGAAGAATGCTTGCCCAACAAAATCCCCACGTTTATCTTAAGCTATGAAAACGGCGAGCATTTTGCCCTACATCATCCCCACGCCGGACTTAAACTTTAAGTACAGCCCGGCACATTCCCTACATTGGACTTTGTCTACGAGCGCTGACAAAAGTCCACCCCACCTAATCCCTACAAACAACTCAGTCGATTAACTCCAAAGTTCATTTTCCCTACACCAACCCCACGTTACACTTTGTATAGGTAGCAGATAAAGGTATGCCCTACATCATCCCCACGCGGACTTTGAATTCTCAGAACTGTCGCCCATTCACCCGTCATAATCCCCACATCCGCCCTACATAATCTCCACATTTATGCTAAATTTCCATAACCGTGGACAGCTGCCCCACACAAACCCTACGTTATCCCCACGAGGAAAGTTCCAAACCACGCTTCGCCCGACACGAACCCCACGCGCCCACCAATATCCCACACTTTCCCTACGCAATCCCCACGTTTATGTTTGTAAGGGAAGTTTACCTTAGGCCATATAGGGCTTCCTCAAACGATTCCGTGATTTTGCGCTTTCTGTGGGTTCATCACATCAGCAAACAACATTACATTTTGAGTTATGAATCTTTCATGCCTGAAATATGTTATATAAGCCATTATTCAAATAACCCTACAAGGATGTATTTCATCGACTAATGTAAAATGGGTTTAAAACGAAATGAGAACAGGAGCGACGATGATGACGCAGTGATGTCAAATACTGTATAAGATTCACGCAAAAAATGATACTCGCCCCTTCTCCTAAAAAAATTACTGTACCCTCGTCCGTAATGTAAGGATTATCCATGCCAATGATATTTTAGTTTCACTCCAACGCACATTATCAGCACACAGCACATGCAGATTACTCATTTTCATCCAACGAAGTATGGGGGACGTCATCATCGCTACCATTTGGTGAAATCTGTGACAATAAATCACTGAATGTTCCGTTTAAACACTTGGTAACTTGTGTGCCATGGGGCAGAGCATACAGACACATGCTGAACTGAATGACGAGGCATATAAGATTCCCTGGGCGCATTAACTAAATCAAGTAGGTTTTTGTTCTCCTGTGACAAGTCCTAGCATAGATATACCAAACGTCTAATATGGTTCAGACACAGCTGCCTGGCCTGTAGGATATTGGGTGGTAGACGTCTACGTATATGTTCAATAAATTATGAAAATTATTTTTTATTTTTTTCTAAACATTTGAGGAAATATAAAAACAATCTATTTGAATTTTTTTTATTACTATTAATTTTCATAATTTATTGAAGCTATATACGTAGACATCTACACTCTAAATCCCACAGACCAGGCAACTGTGGGTTGAGAGTATCATTATCATATACCTATGCGTGCTAGGATAGTGATACACACTCGCGTTTTCTGTTTCCGTATCACCCTAGTCGCTATCTGTATCGCCCTACTCGATAACCGGAACTATTTTCGCTGGTGACCTTGGCAACCTGTCGGAGAAAGCCCGTGAAGCCCGTTCTGTTCTAATAATAGAACTGAAAACTGTACACATGCTGATCCGTTCTGAAGGGTATTTCCAGATCAATACAAATGGATTTACACTTGCGATAATATATGCATATATACTGAACCTATTCTAAGTCTGATTTTGGCCTTCACGACCGTCAATCTGAGCCTTGTTAACTTACGGTGGGCAGTATCCGCCGTACCTCACTGATTACTGTGCGACGAAATCATTGAAAAGTTCATCACATAGTGAGCAACAACTTGCGAGAATTAATTTAAATAGTAACGCTGAATGATGTAAAAATTTCAACAAAAAGAATCTAGTCGATTATGATAACATCCGTTTTATTCCAAGACTCAAAATCAAATATAGGCCTGTTACCCGGTATTTGAAATTATTTCTTGATGGCGAATACAAATGAACGAAAGACAAACTATGTGGCTCTGCCGCGTGACCACGTTTTCAGTGACAAGAACTGAACGAAAGCACGAACACATGGCTACTCTGGCTCGTAATGTTGTTTAGTCTATATGTTGTAAGTCTCTTAACGTTGAAAATAAACACGCCGATATTCCTCCCCCCCCCGTTCGTCTTCGGTGAAGTGATAACCGATGCAGCAAATCTCTATTTTCAGGCCGCCTTGATGGGGACTGCACGCTCCCCGTCTGGCCATGGATTATCGGTGCAATTGTCCCTGCAAGCTCTGCTCGACTACTGCTTTATAGAAAACATCTGAATTCCAGGGACAGACAGTTGATCCACAGTTATAAAATAGACAGATATTCAATCACGTGTTTTCTTATTCAAATCAAAAGTCAGTTGAAAAATTATGTTTGATTCGATATATCCAAGAGAAACTATAAAATCCAATCATGATCGAATACTGGTAGGCCTAGTATTTTTTATTTATTTTTTTGATCCGATTTAGATGTAATACGGTCGTATGAACATTATGCAGCTGGCAGCGTGAACACGGCACAGTAAGTTTTCTGGGCAAACCGTAAATCCCACCTATTTCTTTTCTCCATAAAGTTTCGTCTCGCCAAACCACTGATGAACTTTCCTTGCCGTGAATTTCAACAACTGCCTCTTAGCCATTGGGCATGCGTCGATCTATACACGTACCTTTAACACTGACCAACTGACTGTAAAATGTAATTCCCGAATCAAGTATCGTTTGTGACACTGTCGGAACCGCGTTGTTTGTTTGAATCATTGTTTGAATTTCTCAGTTGGAGAATTTCCGTACGCCTGCATCGATCCATCGTGTTTCGCAGTTCGAATGACAGTTTGTTGAACAACACATCAAACAGAGTATATATGTACGTTTCAAGTTCACCATTTCTGCATACCTCGATGTCAAATATTTTGGGAGGTAATCTTCCAACCTGACTCTGTCTTTCTTCTCTCTTTCTCGTTTTGTTTATCCTGACCTAGTTTGTTCCATCGCGCGAGTTTATTTTTGGCCCAGTGCCACGTGCGCGGATTTATTCAATTAGGTCAAATGAGCCTTACCACGTCACGTACACATCAATGCGCGTCATAACACATAGTTCGGAATTCAAACGCCCTATTAGGTGAATAAAAACATCCTAAGAGTTCGGTATATGATAAATATATCATCATGACACTGTGTTGCTCCCGCACTTTGTATCAGCTCTCGTTCTCGGAGTCTGATCGCCGCATCGACCTCGACCTGCGGTCTCGGTCGATACGGCGATCAGACTCCGAGAACTCCATCTGATACAAAGTGCGGGAACAACACAGTGCCATGATAATATATATTTATCAAACGTTTGGTGCATGTCATGTTGTGTCTGATAATGAACCAGTACGATATGCTGACATCTTGTATGTTTCACGGCGATAAAAAGGTATTAATGCAATTTCAATATCACTCAAGGGACCGTAACATTTTATTTATAATTTCAACCGTAAACATTTCATTCTAATCAAAGCTGTGAAGTTATGATATCACCATGTCGTCATTTTTACCCAACCTTCTTTAAATATTGAATAGTAATGTAGGCAATCATATACTTGATTCTGATACAATTTGTTAAAGCCAACATACCAAGGTTGGTGAAAACGATTCCGGCGTACTGACAAGAAGTCTACTGACTGCATCTTTCTAATAATATCACAAGAACCATATAGCTGGAAGAATTAGAATTTATTTAATAATGCTTTTTATCTCTACGGCATTCCAGAATTAATCCTAACCAGGGGTGGAGGAGACACATATGTCGATGCTATTGGCTAGTGTGCACAATTTCCAACATAATCATTCATATTGTTGCTACTGTTACAAGCTTCCTCACATGTCATTTTCTATGGTCACTTTTGAAGCGGAGTACTTGAGACCCCGAGCGTATTCATCACATTATCAACCCGATGTAATAATCAAAGTGACTAGGAAATTTACTTAATGGTCAATTTCTCTGATGAACAAATGTTCAATTGCAATCAGTTCACTGCCTCGGGTTACTCAATGTATTAAATGAGAGACAACGGACATGAAATGCAATTACAGGCCTAGATATAATTAAGGGCTGAAATGTCAACAGGATATTCATGATAATGCAGAAGCAAGGTAACTTAATTTGTATAACACACGGGAGTTGGAGTTAGAAATTGGGATTTCATTCACATTTCTTCTGAGGTTAACGATATTAATAGGAAAATTCATTCATGGGAAATCACAGACGTCATCCCGACAGATCATACTAATTCGGAGTGATGCTGTTTTCCATCGGTTTCGTTTTCAAGACGTTCTTGCCTATCACTCAAAACTTGGACGGTTTTTTAATTACTATCAGTACTGACATTGTTAATACAGGGACACTATCGACTTTAGTTGGAACAACTATTAAATGCCGAGACAGAATATGAAACTCCCAAGACACTGATAGAATAAATCCATTTATGCAGATTTTAAAAGAATTTTTAAACAAATTCGAAAAGTAGATAGTGCAATGATGCTTAAACATGAAACTTTCGACAAATTCGTGAAATAGAAAGAGGGGCGAATACCCAGGCTTCAGTCTGTCGAGAAAAGTAGGCACTCAAACTACTTTAATATGTTTTTACTCCAATGCCTAATAATGGTACATTCTTTCGGTGTCTGTTGGCGACGCTGTCACGCTTTCGTTGGATAACCAGGACCAGAAATTGAGCTTGAAGGACAACATAATTAAACGCTCTGGATCTGGTGCATCGCCACAGTCCAGGTCAATCCTAAATCCTCGCAGAAGTTTTACCTGGACATGTTTGGTGATTCGAATGAGTTCATGAGTCGATGCCTCTATTATACAATCTCGTACACTTCATCCCCCGCGTTTGTTTTGAATTAGCTTGTCGGTATCCCAAGCCTGCGGTTTTTGCTTTGACTTCCGATGCCGATTTCAGCCTGACATCAAAGCAGTTTGGCCCGTGATGAAATTCAAACCTGTCACATCTCATACCTCGCAGCGGACTGGCGTAATCAGCTGGCTTAGCGCGTTTCTTGATTGGTTTGATTCAGAGGAAACCCTTTGATTAACTTATATCCAGAACTGGTATGGGTAACTAACCAATCCAGTGTATCAATCATAAGAGATCCATCGATACATTGCCTCGCGAGAATGGTTGTGGTAAGAAATAAGGATCGTGTATACGAGTAGCAAGAATTCGAACACAATGGCATTTCTTGCTTCCAGTGTGTGAAGATCAGCGAAATTTTGTAGATGGGTGTATATAATAAACACTACAACATCTCGAACGAGAAACCATCACAGACTACTTCAACTGATCAAACTGAGGATAGACGATACAAGTGTATGAACACATAAGTTCGATCGTTGATGTAAGTTTATATGTACAGACCTTTATATCACCGGAAAGCCGGGCTCATTGTTCTACCCAGACAGAATATACTACTACTTTGTCTCGTGACCCTTACATGAAACATGTACCCGACTTAAACACCATGCTGTTCTCCTCAGATAACAATGGAACCTTGTAATATGAACAATATATACACAATATTACCAGGAAATCTCTTGAAGATTAAATACATATATTTATACAGATACATGGTGGTACAGGTGCTTATCGATTATCTGGGTCACTGCTGCATTAATATATCACCATATAAAACTTCCCACGTAAATACGCGGTGTTGACACGCATGTGATAATATGTCCAATATTGTTTCAGCTTCATTGACATAGGGTGAGGATTAGGATCATGTTTAATGGTTAACCGCAAATCGATCTTAACCCTCCCCGGCTTGCGCTTTTTGGAGTTTTCCACGACATAGGGAGGGGAGTATTCTCCCTCCCTAAATAGTTGTGTTACGCTTAGAATAAGGTAATCTTCTCACATTATATCTTTATCAGGACGTATGCGACAAGGAAATGACAAAAATAAATCTTTTTCCCCCATTGTACACTCGAATATTTCGATAATTTTATGTATGCAATGTTCCCCAAAACCTGCCCACTAAATTTGGGAAATGATTATGTGGTGTAACATAAGGCCTATGCAGAAAAAGCAAGGAATTTGAAGAACGAAAGCGAAAGGGCTCAGTTACAGCCTCATGGCTGTCATTTTGAATTGACCCATGCATCTGCTCGGGATGTTAGGCAAATATCTTGATTGATCGTAACTCATTCCCACGCTGTTCTGCAATTCCCGATAACAAATGTATAACAACCACCTCACTGGGGTATAAGAATTCGCAGCCAGATTTTCGGACATCGCCGGAAGTGACGTCATATATAGTAAAAGCGATGTTTGTCGATTACGCTTCAATTCTGTGTTATACAACTGTTGACTTAGTTTTCAAAATAATGATCTAGAGATTATTTTTCCCGTTTTGGTGGGCAAAGCATACGAAAAGTAGTTCGCTCATGTGTGAAACTGATGTTGTTCGGTCAGATTCAAACCTAACCGTGTGGGTGTGAGTTTTCCATGTCGTAAACATCATCTTTCTCTATTAGTTTAATGTCACACTCATGGGTATTTCACTCAGCCAGGGTCATAGTGGAGTGAGCCTGTGAATCGGAGCATTCGGTATGGGGAGATTGAATGTGTGACGTTCGAGCGGTCAGAAAACGTCTATCCTTGCGGTGTACACGAGACTTGAGGCGGCCTGGTCTCAGGCCCCTATGACAAATTGTCAGGCTGATGTGAACGCAGTCTCGTATGACTGGAATTGGCCAACGAGGAAGGTCCGATTCAACCTGTCACCTTGTCTGGATCGAGGAGGTAGGATGGAGGGACCTGTAGAAACAACCAAGGCAATAATAAAGTAATAATATTGTATTCTGCAATGTACACAGCTCTGTACGCGCACAATACCTGTAATAAAGATCCCTACTCTAGAGGTAGTTATCGTTAAGTGTTATCTTTATCTTAAAGAGAAAGACTAATAATATACAATATATACATGAGACCCTATCTATGACGCGTCACGGCCCAGTCTCGTCCAGACTGGCTCTCGTCGTGGTATGGCACGGCGTCTCTGGTTCCTCTCCGGTCGTTGGCGTAGCCCCGGACTGTATGGAACGTCTACCGTGTCTAAGGTTACACGGCCCAGTTCATCTAAGCGTTATTAATCGTCTCTGGAATCCTCTCCGTATCACTGCCTCTCCTAGCAGTAGCCCTTCGGCGGCGTCGGCCCGTACGGCACACCACAGCGTCTTCGGCGGCAGCCCCTTTCGGCTCGGCAGACCTCACGTCTTCGGCGACCCGAATTCGGCGGCGACTCCTTTCGGCTCGGCAGACTTCACGTCTTCGGCGGCCCGACTTCGGCGACCCGTCTTCGGCTCGGCAGACCTCACGTCTTCGGCGACCCGTCTTCGGCTCGGCAGACTTCACGTCTTCGGCGACCAGACTTCGGCCCTCGCGGCGTTGACCCAAGGACGAGCTAATAGGCTCAGATTGTCTGCATATATATGTGGTAACAATGCCCTGGTCTCGGGGGCGTATTATTACCTTACAGTGTAATGTCAATTAATATCAATGATTTGTAATAGTATTCAAGACTTGCGGCAAAGCATAATTCTAGTCCTGCGGCAGTGTAAATATGTACAGTGGATGTAAGCTTGTGTTATCAGTTACTCCTAGCCGAGGCCTGTGAGTAACTAGTGTAGGTGAGTGTGATTAGATCTATTCCGTCCCGAAGGCCGACGATCTTGTATGTGAGCAAGTATATGTAATCATGTAAAATGGTATCCGTGTGATGGGCTGCAGTGTGGGATATTTGGTGCTCTGTATTTCCCGTTGATGGACATCTCGTCTTCAGATACCGTGCGTGTTAGTATCTTATCCCCGTCTGGCGGTTCGTCTTGTCATTAGATACTGTGCGTGGTAGTATCTATTATCCCCAAG
The DNA here is from genome assembly GCA_036873755.1 of Hanleya hanleyi. Lineage (NCBI taxonomy): Eukaryota > Metazoa > Mollusca > Polyplacophora > Lepidopleurida > Hanleyidae > Hanleya > Hanleya hanleyi. The sequence goes on from JAVTVY010028171.1 coordinate 51,903, forward strand.
CTATGGCTCAGCTCTCGGCTTTCCAACCCTTCGGCGGATGGTTCGGCGCTGTTTCGGCAGTCAATTCGGCACTTTCGGCACATTCGGCGCATTTGCGGCGATCCTGTCTCTGTGCTCTCCCGCACGATGTTTACCCGCCGATTGTCTGAGACAGAATGCCGAACGTCCATTCTCTGCGTCTTATATAGGCTCTGGCTCCCAGAATCCATTGCGCGCCTAAACATGGCAGCCCCCATAAAGCGAAAGTATAGACTTAGGCGGTGTTGTATTTCGTGTCAGATCAGCAGAGTTCGACTTCTCTCGCCCAGTTTCGATGCAAGATGCGTGTCAGGGATATTTAAACGTCCCTCGCTGAAAGTTTCAGCGCACAGTTAATACAGGTAAGACGAATATCCACCATTGTCGGTCCATTCACAATGCTATTTAGACTGTCAGCATAGAACGTAAATGACATTCTCCAGGTCATGGGCATTTTCGTTACACTACCCACGCCTTCGAAAACACGACGCCCTCGTCGTGGAGCTCGGCTCAGCTACCAATCACAGGTGAGTAGAATTAACATGCAGTCTTTTCTCCGAAAGCGTAGATAGTCCACAGTATCATAACAAAGCCTCCAATTACGGTAGAATTACATCAGACGTTCTTCCAAGCGGTCTGCTGGGTCGTCACTGAAGGAGGAGACATCAGGTCCCTGCTTCACGGCATTGACCAAACACTGCCGAATTACATCCGACGTCCAATCCCCGCTCCTCGTCGCGACTCGTCTCGGTCTCCCGGAGTTGGCGTTGTGGACAGCCGCCGCTGGCTTCTCGTCCTCCCTGATTGCGAGTCGCTGTACGCTGGACGTAGTTCGGCGCCGACATCTCCAATAGTCGTCATGCTTGGTTTTCTTGTTTCTTTCCAGCGTGGTCCCTTCTCCATCGGTTTTCCGGTGTTGGCCATCCCACCGCTGCCACCAGTTGTGACGTTCGAGCGGTCAGAAAACGTCTATCCTTGCGGTGTACACGAGACTTGAGGCGGCCTGGTCTCAGGCCCCTATGACAAATTGTCAGGCTGATGTGAACGCAGTCTCGTATGACTGGAATTGGGCAACGAGGAAGGTCCGATTCAACCTGTCACCTTGTCTGGATCGAGGAGGTAGGATGGGAGGGACCTGTAGAAACAACCAAGGCAATAATAAAGTAATAATATTGTATTCTGCTATGTACACAGCTCTGTACGCGCACAATACCTGTAATAAAGATCCCTACTCTAGAGGTAGTTATCGTTAAGTGTTATCTTTATCTTAAAGAGAAAGACTAATAATATACAATATATACATGAGACCCTATCTATGACGCGTCACGGCCCAGTCTCGTCCAGACTGGCTCTCGTCGTGGTATGGTACGGCGTCTCTGGTTCCTCTCCGGTCGTAGGCGTAGCCCCGGACTGTATGGAACGTCTACCGTGTCTAAGGTTACACGGCCCAGTTCATCTAAGCGTTATTAATCGTCTCTGGAATCCTCTCCGTATCACTGCCTCTCCTAGCAGTAGCCCTTCGGCGGCGTCGGCCCGTACGGCACACCACAGCGTCTTCGGCGGCAGCCCCTTTCGGCTCGGCAGACTTCACGTCTTCGGCGGCCCGACTTCGGCGACCCGTCTTCGGCTCGGCAGACCTCACGTCTTCGGCGACCCGTCTTCGGCTCGGCAGATTTCACGTCTTCGGCGACCCAACTTCGGCCCTCACGGCGTTGACCCATGGACGAGTTAATAGGCTCAGATTGTCTGCATATATATGTGGTAACAATGCCCTGGTCTCGGGGGCGTATTATTACCTTACAGTGTAATGTCAATTAATATCAATGATTTGTAATAGTATTCAAGACTTGCGGCAAAGCATAATTCTAGTCCTGCGGCAGTGTAAATATGTACAGTGGATGTAAGCTTGTGTTATCAGTTACTCCTGTGATTAGATCTATTCCGTCCCGAAGGCCGACGATCTTGTATGTGAGCAAGTATATGTAATCATGTAAAATGGTATCCGTGTGATGGGCTGCAGTGTGGGATATTTGGTGCTCTGTATTTCCCGTTGATGGACATCTCGTCTTCAGATACCGTGCGTGTTAGTATCTTATCCCCGTCTGGCGGTTCGTCTCGTCATCAGATACTGTGCGTGTTAGTATCTATTATCCCCAAGCTATGGCTCAGCTCTCGGCTTTCCAACCCTTCTGCGGATGGTTCGGCGCTGTTTCGGCAGTCAATTCGGCACTTTCGGCACATTCGGCGCATTTGCGGCGATCCTGTCTCTGTGCTCTCCCGCACGATGTTTACCCGCCGATTGTCTGAGACAGAATGCCGAACGTCCATTCTCTGCGTCTTATATAGGCTCTGGCTCCCAGAATCCATTGCGCGCCTAAACATGGCAGCCCCCATAAAGCGAAAGTATAGACTCAGGCGGTGTTGGATTTCGTGTCAGATCAGCAGAGTTCGACTTCTCTCGCCCAGTTTCGATGCAAGATGCGTGTCAGGGATATTTAAACGTCCCTCGCTGAAAGTTTCAGCGAACAGTTAATACAGGTAAGTCGAACATCCACCATTGTCGGTCCATTCACAATGCTATTTAGACTGTCAGCATAGAACGTAAATGACATTCTCCAGGTCATGGGCATTTTCGTTACAAATGTATAACGCAAGAAATAATCGCCATTTTGTGGTGTGTTTTTTTTATGTTTTTTTTTAGTCGCTGCAATTTATTATCTGTATATGGTAAGATTCTGCTGGCGGACTGTTAGCCTCCGAGGTCCACCATCTGCACATTACAACACATATAAGGGAAGTGGGAAGAGGTGCCGACATAGTGACAGAGTCACATGACCTCACAGAATAATCTTCCGGTTAACCTATTCTAAAGCACATACCGAGAATCTAATGATTCATGAAATGTGTTGTATCTCAGGTACGCTTTTATTGTACCTGTTCATGTGGCAACTTCGATGATATGACCACACGGCCCCTAGCACCGGCATAAGCGGTATTAGATACAAATCTAGAGAGCTATGATGGAAATGCTCTGACAACTCGTATATTGGTAATTGGTGAGCTGTTTCGCTGTGACAACTCGTACACTGGAAATTGGTGAGCTGTATCGTCCACGATGCTCATCCATTAACATCAGATGAGTTGTTTGAGCTGATCTGTCATCACAGCTCCCGAGCTAGCGTATCTAATTCCGCTTAAGCCGGTGCTAGGGACCGTGTGGATGCATCATAGTCTCCACATGAACACCTGCAATAAAAGCGCGTTTGAGATACTAAGGCTACGTCCGAGAATCCACCGTATTCTCGGGTATGAATGTTACGTGCCGGGGGATGCTTTACTGTAGAGTCATATGGTGGCTTGTTTAGTCGACCAGAGATAAAGACACAGATCGGCCCGGAAATATCGACTTCTACGTTACCGCGTATCATACATCTCGATGACATATCAGTTGTTCAACTTGTAATAATTGACATGGATCAAGGTTTGCAAACGATCATCTTTTTCTACGGTTGTATGGAATAGAAATTATATTTTAAGGGTTAACTAACAAATATTGTACGAAATTATTGTACGCTGCATGGCGTGACATCGGCATTTGTCGCTCTCTACAGGCTATAACAGTATTCCGCACTCGTCGAATATCAGCTGTCTCGAGCTGACAAATCCTGGTGTCACACGCATAGCGTGCAGTACCTGTATAATATCACGAAGTGTCATGTAATTTTTGTTTCGTTCAAGTTCAATTATATACACATCGGATCCATGAGGAAACATTTGGCAGACGCCAGAAAGCTTTACAATAGAGAGGCAGGCCTAAATACAAAAGAGTGAAGTAACCCAGCTACCGGCACAACTCAAATTATAAAACAGAAGCATGCGTCGGCGATGGATGCATAACCCACAAAAGTTGAGTAATATTTTGCAAAGGAAACTGTGTGTTGAAGTACATTGCACTTTCGCAGCCCACCCTACTCGATAACTGACACCGCTGCTTTGGTGTCCCGATTTGACATAAACGTTTCATTTGCTGCATCTGCCAATAGTTTAATTCTATCTTTGGAAGCGTTAGTTAAATGAACGTATCTCATAAAGTGATTCAAATTCTAAAAGCGAAAGGAATATGTTACACTGAGCCAGCTTATAAAATATCAATTGGTGATGTTTCCTTCTTCTCGTACATATCACACAGAGAGGCTGCGCTGTCGGGGCAAGGATGCGACTACAGATCTCTATAGACGGAAATACAAAATGATTGGTTTTCCATCGACAATGGAAATCTCTTAATTGCAGACCCTAAATCTAAATACATTTTGTGATATTTATCTTTTAACCCCTTTGTCCAGACCTAGGTATGGGGAATATGATGCCTTTGTTATTTCATAACCCATTTCACTGAGCAGAATTGAAGAAGAAGTATGCGATAGTGGGTTCTATCGTAATTCATTGTCCGTGGTTTAAAGCATATATACATGTACTCACCGAGATTAATAACGCTGCGGCAGAGGAGTATATATATTTACGAGCATATGCCTTCCGAATGGTTCAAACCTTCACTTGAAGGCATCTCGATATATACATTCTCGAAGCAAATCGAGCTACTTCGAGGGGATCGAGATGGGATTGTGCTTCGAGGGAAAACCATAAGTAAACCGGGACAACAATCGATAGAGACAAACCGGTACCCTTCGAGACGAGGTATATGTATTACTTATTTATCGAGAAATCGACTCGATCGATTTAGCATTTGATCCTTTACCTCAATTGAATTCTCAGGAACACCAGTGGTTGAAGAAAAATGTACACGGGAAGTATTACAGAGACCAATCGTAAACTGAAGGGCATTAAAATGATGTAATACTGAGAGAGGGGTTATATTCAAGAACAAAAATAAGCGGCTTGGTGCTGGTGAATACCAACAGATTGGTCTCGTTTTAGAAAATGGGATTTTGGTTGTTCGACTAACATGTCAATGGGATGATATTGCATCGAATGAGCAACATACGTACATGTACAAGGATAGTCTTTAATTACGCTTGAGGTTTCAACAGTTTTAGCGGAGAGGGTGGTGGTCGGGAGGGGGGGGGAGGAGTAAAACATATTCTTCATGAATCCCATACAATATATGACACCACTGTGTCATCATCATAGCTCCTATTTTTCATAGTACTGGATGAAAATAACTTGATTTGATTTGAATTATGGCGGTTGTGATAACATCACAAACGGTTTAAAACCATTGATCCCTTTGGAGGAAGCCCGCGGCCTAATTTAAAGTTTTATAAATTACAATTATGGTATTCGGGTCAGGGTCGTACGCAGGAGTTTAAGAAATGTGGAATGTAGGGTCCTAGTAATGGACCCTGAAAACGCGCCATCCTAGGGGTGCCTTTCCCCCGGAAAGTTTTGAAAATGTAGACTTCATTTAGCGCATTCTAGAGCCTTATAGGGGTCAATTGGTGCTCTGATACAGTTGCTGTTGATTTGTTTTATAGGTTAAAACAATAACTTTAAAAGAGTGTTAAAACATATGGGTTAATATGAATAACAACAACAGTCATTAATTTATGTGAATGAAGCAATGAACTAGCAATGGTTTATTTCACTATTCATCGTTATTATGTACCGGAACCATTCGGCATGCTGGGATTCGCAAAATCTCTGGTTGTGAAAAACTCTACAGCGGTGCGTAAATTTAGGGTGGAAATAGAATCGACTTCGCACGAGCGGGGGAGGGGGGGGGTGCGACCGCACCCCACGCAACACTCCTCCCTCTGCGTACGGGCCTGTGGGCAGTTGATTCTAATAGCGAACATTAGAAAACGTTGAAATTAATTGTATGGTAACGGAACTGTATGTACTTGGTTCTTTCCAACTTATGTCCTCTGTTTCCTCTCAATTTATGTTGTTCAATCAGAAGTGCAGTCTCTGTTGCTCAATCAGAAGTGCAGTCTCTGTTGCTCAATCAGAAGTGCAGTCTCTGTTGCTCAATCAGAAGTGCAGTCTCTGTTGCTCAATCAGAAGTGCAGTCTCTGTTGCTCAATCAGAAGTGCCTTGCAATTACTTAGTGATGATTCCAGGAAGTGACCTGATTGGCATGATAACATCCTGATCGATTCGGAGCAATGTGGTCGTCTTGAGAATCTAGTGAAGAGTACTTATGAGCTCAAACATTATCACCAGATACAAATAATGGCGCAGACTGAATAATGGTCACACCAAAGTACCATAGATTCACTGACAAAATAGGTTTGCTACTTCAGGAGTCCATAAGAAATTCTTGTGACGAAGACTGTCAGTGGGAGGAACTGATAATGATACAAAATGATCCAGTGTCTACGCATATGAACCAATCTTCTCACTCTTCAGACATCATCCCAAATCATGCTTCGTTTATCAAATCTGAACCATAACGGATAGCTTGTACACCACAACGAATACCAGCCATTTCAATCGGAAATAGTCCGGAGCGCATTCGTGAACTTATGACCTCTCCAAACATGCCCATATTTGAACGAATTAAGCGGCAACATTGCATCGTATATTTCGTCTCCTTCTGGCTGCTTTGAAGTCAGATGTTAATATCCGTGAATGTTTTGTCATGCCAAGTGGATTTATGCATCGAGAGTCGTCTAGATATTTGGTGATTTTTTTTTTGCTAATACATAACAAGTAACGAAAATATGAGTGCCAGATCGATGGAATAGTCGCTCACTCTCACAGAAACACAGGAAATGATTATATCCTGAACTACCACAAAAAGGAGACAGCTGAATGGATCAATATCAGGGCTAATGGGGAGAACTATAGATATATCGGTATTCTGCGAACGTAAACCGTAAACTCTAATCATAAATAGTTAAGAGCTTTATAGATGTCAAAGTATTTACTTTTGCTCATGAGAGGGAAGTTTTAAGACATTTCAACGAATTTATCGTGATTCCGATAAGAAGGCCCAGTAGAGTAGAAATTTTACATGACACTGCAGTTCTTTCATTAATAAATTTGGATCAAACCATTAACCTGCTTGCCAGAAGCGGCAATTCGAATGTTTTTTTAGTGCTGCACTCAACAACGCTAGAACACGGGACTGATGTTTGGGAGAATGGTACGGATACGCCTATCTATTAAATGCCCCGTGGATTGCCACATTCAAAATTTATTTTACTTCAATAGTTGATTTAACGAATTTTTCAGTTAGAGACGAGAAATTGTTTGGCGTGCATGATATATCATTTTGCATTGATTTTTGCAGTTTTGTAGCCTCACGAGAAAGTGGGAACAAATAAAGATATACATGTAAACAAGCAATCGAGCTTTTACAAATGATGTGACAAATAAAGGTAAGGTTGGTCAGATGCTATCTCGGTCCCGCACATTGCTGCTTTCGTTTGTCAAATTAATCCTTTTAAGGGGAGAGGCTGGTCTATTTTATTTTGACGCGATTTGTATTTTATAACATATATCTATAAATGTTTGAATGACTTTTTATCGAAACATCTTTTCGCAGTGGTTCTTTGTCTGGGTAAAATTAATATCGATAAATATTTCACCAATCTTAGATGAAATTTTCAGTGAATTTTCTTTGGACTCTAATCTATACCGGTACAATTATCTACTTTTCAAAGTCTTAACCCCTACAGGAGCTTGTGTGAATAATACTGTCTGAACAAGATTATTTTGTAAAATATGACAGTATTCATCAAAATAATTAATAATGATGTTTTTTAACACAGTTGGATGTGAAAATGAGGTAAGTGTATGCCCCGTCAATGTGGAGGCTGAAATAAACAAGTTTTATTCAATAAAAATCACTTACTTGGCCAAACGATTTTTACCCAGCAACGCTTAATTAAAAAACAGAGATTCATCTCTGGAGATAGTTCTGGTTGATCAAGCAGCCTGAAACTTTGCACGAAATCATCTTTTCTTCAAATCTACTTCTGTGCAAAATTTCATGATCATAGGGGGGAACGAACTATAGTGAGATGAAATCCAACTCTTAAGACCCTCGTCTCCCCAAAGTGAGGGAAATATTAACATCTCATATCTACACAGTTTCGTAAAAAATAGTTGCGAGACATCTTTTCCTGTGACATGCTATCATGCTAGCAATCATTACGATCCCCGACGCGAAGTGTTGGCCAAGGATGGGCAGCCATTGCTTCAATGATACTAGATTTCATTCAATATAGGCCTCGGATCCAGTATACGGACATATTAAATCCTAGAATAGGCAGAAGTTCTATGTAATGAACTCCCGCTGTCATTATCGAAAGAAATGATGACAACTTCATTTGATATACTACATCAAAACAAATAGATCCATGCCCAAACTGCCAACAACGCACCATTTCTCCATGTGCTCCATTTCACAGGCGAACGTGTCTTTGTGAAGGCTTAGAATGTCCGTTGGCTAAGAATATTCGTCCCATCTTCTATCCAGCTAGAACATTTTACTCCGCCTTAAAGATAAGTGTCTTTTCTTAGTTTCTAGATAAACGGGACACTCATATATAGCCACAGTATTCTTAGCCTTCACACCGTGCGAGCGGAAATCTGTTCAAGATATCTGGCGATAGAACATGAGATAACCTGTTTTACATCAATTACTGAAAAGAAGTAAGAGCATGTGCAAATATGATGACAAAATGCTCAAGGTTAATACCATTTCCAAGACATCCCCAAAGGTTCTTGACACGTTCGCCACCAGCCTAACTTGTCCTTTTTTGTCCGGATTCCTGTTTACAGAAGTAGATCGGGTTAAACGAATCGGTGGAGTGGTTTCTCATACCGGTATCCGCTTCGTGAGGCTTGGTCACATCAAATGATCATATCGAATTATCCCTACACCGCCAAAGCTGTACGTTCCAAAATTGTGTCTAAATGGAGAGAGATTATTGGCATTGCGAGGATCTTATTGGCTAGAGTTGTACAAAGTGTAATATTGGCGTAAACCGTTGATGCGTTTTATAATAGGAGTGAGGATCGTGTGTATCACGGAGTCGCGACCTACCACAATATATTTTCCCTTCAAGGAACTAAGAGTGAGGGATTCTAAAAGGTCACTCATTACTGTCTTTATATAGGGAACTCATTTTCGGCGTCAGTTCATAACTATTAGTCTCCTAAATATACAAGAAGCCTATTAGGAACGGTCGTGCTTTCACATATACTCTGCTTTGGTTGACACGGCCCGGTAAGGTCCACACTCGACTGCTGCTTTTGATATTTCAAGTAGTCTAATTAAATATCTAATTATTGTGATTGCTTCACGTTGCTTGTCTTCACTTGATGTGATTAAACTAATCAGGTGAAATGTAAATTTCACAAAAGCGCAATGATATTTGTTTGGTATAGTCAAGTGCACAGGAGGAGCAGGGAGGCAAAAGCACCGACTAAAATTGCATTAGGCATCTTACCGGTACCGCTATATAGCTAGTGAGAATGAAAGTAAACAAAGATCTCTGTCATCTGAGCATCCATACAATTTCTAATATATTCTTTTCAACTTTTTCCCCCTACCTTTTACATATTTCACCAGATCCATACATCTATATTAATAGGTAACAAGCAGCCAGAGGATGCTAAGTCCCCCGCCAAAATGGCAGCAATATTTTTTATCATTGTTGGTCTCGGGGGATATACATGAGGGAGGCAACTGTTACTTCATAGGCGTTGGATGCGGAAGGGTCTTTCTGCCTTCCCAAGTTTTAAAATCAACTCAGAACGGTTGACTGAACGTTTTTTTGCTTCTGTAATATAGTTTCCATGCAGTGAAGCATGGAAATTATGTAACCGAGAAGCGACCCCAAGTGACATCTCAAGGCATATTATCTGCCAACCAAATTTGACGAGAATTTTAAATTTGCCACCAGGTGTCGCCACCTGTAGGTGCAAGTGAGTGAAATGCAATCCCAAGGATCATCTCATGACATGGTGTATCAGCATACGAACTTTGGGAAGAATCTGAAAAGGGGTTATTGCCCAGAAACCAAATTTAGATTTGTATGCACAAGTGTGCGAAACTCAATCCCAAGTCATATCTTATGGCATATGAATACCAAATTTGAGAAAAATCCGATGAGCAGTTGTCACACTTGCAGGTGCCAGAAAACTGTTGCCAGGTGTCGCCACCAGTATGCAGATGCAGGTGAAATACAATCCCAAGGGACATATCATGGCATGGTATCTGCATACCAAATTGGAGAAAAATCTGATGAGCGTAATCAAATTTAGATTTGACACGAGGTGGTGCTACCTGTAAGCATAAGTGGGCGAAACGCAATCCCAAGCGACATCATATGTCATGATATATTCATACCGGATTTAAGAAGAATCTGACGAGCGATTTTTTCGCCACCAAGTAAGTAACTTGTACGTAAAAGTGAGTGAAAGGCAATCCCACGCAACATCTCCTGGCATGATACATGCATGCTAAATTTGAGGAGATTCCGATGAGCAGTTCTCAAGTTAATAGTTGAAAACAAATTTTGATTTTAACACCTGGTGGCGCCATCTATAGGCGCAAGTGGGCGAAATGCAATCTCAAGCGACATCTTAGGTCATGGTATTACCCGGAGACAAATTTGGGATTTTGCCACCAGGTGGCACCACCTGTAAGTGCAAGTGAGTGAAAGGCAATCCCATGCAACATCTCCTGACATGGTACATGCATGCTAAATTTGAGAAGAATCCGATGAGCATGCAGTTCTCAAGTTATTGGCCAAAAACAAATTTCAGATTCTGTCATCAGGTGGCGTCAATTTCTGAGCAGAAGTGGATAACGCAATCCCAAGCAACATCTCATGGCAAGGTACAATGTATATGCATGCCTAATTTGGGAAGAATTTGATGAGCAGTTCTCAAGTTATTGCCCGGGAAACCAAATTTCGAGCAACATTTCAAAGCGTTTCAAAGTTATTGCTTGCAGCACAAAAGAACGGAAAGAACCCTAGTGGCGCCACCTACAGGCAGATCTTTCTGAAACGCAATACCAATCAACATCTTGTCACAGGGAATGCATATGCCGAATATTGAAGAAACTAGATACAGTCGATCGAATACGATTGGAGGCATGCCTCTTGCATCTTTAGTAAAGGAAACATTCATTATTTGTGAAGAAAGTAAAAACGTAAAACTTAGGAAAAACATCATTAACATGGCCCCATAAGATGCCTTGAGGGTAGGTACCCACATACCAAATTTAAAAGAATCCATTATGGTCCAACAGTTACTGTCCGGAAATGCAATTTTACCTTGGCCTTCAGGTAGCGCCATGTGTAGGCAGATAGGCATAAAAAATAATCCCAACCGAGATCTTGAGGCAAGATCCTTTGACATTGGAAATAGAAAATGTTAACTTGGCCTACAGGTGGCGCCACCTATGAGCAGATCGACAAGAAAAACAATACCAAGTGAAACCTTCAGGTAAGGTACATGTATACCAACAGGGCTCCCACTGACCCATAACCAAAATATGGGGATTAAATGGCCAAAATATAACGCAATCATAGGGATATAATGACTAAAATATAGGGCAAATATAGGGCAAAATCCAGAAAACAGGGCATTTCAGTCACCAACAGGGATAATACTTGTTAATTACAATCTAATAGGATCAGTGTTTTTATCCAAAAACAACCTGTACTCATCACTGGGAAAAGGTAGTAAAGAAGAAACAGTACAATTTAGTTTGGACACTTCCGACTCGGTCGCGTTGTTATTTTGGAGTATCACAATAAATACAAGGTGAGAGCTGCGCAAAAAGCACGAATAATCCTGAAAATATAGGAATAATAGGGCAAAATCGGCCAAATTTGAGAAAATATAGGGAAAAATATGGAGAGCAGAAAATATAGGGGAAAAATAGGGCCAGTGGGAGGCCTGACTTGGAAAGAATTCATTCAAGTATTAAAAAGTTATTGTCCGGAAACATAGTTTTAAATTTGCCCCAAGATGGCACCACCTATATGTGGATCGGCATGAAAAACAATGCCAAACGAGAAATTGAGGCGAGGTACCTACACACCAAATTTGGAATGAATCGGTTCAGGTTTTCAAATGTCATTGTCTGGAAACACTTAACTTAGCTTTCAGGTGGTCCCCCTATCAACACGAAAAACATTCTCAGATCTTAGGCAAGGTACCACCACATCAAATTTGGAAAGAATCCTTAAGGTTTTCAAAAGTTATCGTCTGGAGATGCAATTTTCACTTGGCCCGAGGTGGCGCCACCCAAAAGCGGATTGGCACGAAAAACAATTCCAAACAAGATCTATAGACAAGGGACATATTTACCAAATACAAAAACTGGGGTCTGTGCCTGATAAATTGAAACCTTTTGGGGTTGAAATTATCCCAATATTGAAACACACAAATTTCAGCGTCTGCCAAGATATATTGGAGATATATGTGCTCAAACACAATATATGAGGGTCGGGCGAGGGCTAGTTTGGAAGATACAGGGTGCGGCTCGGCGCCCTGGGGATGGGGACATGCTCTCCTTGAGGGTAGTGGTACATGTAGATGTGCTGACATAAAAGATATAGAAAGCTCCCTGTACATGAAACAACCACACTGACAACTGCATGCCATCATCTGTCAGTCCGAAAAACGACAAGGTGGAATTCAATTCAATTCAGGAAATTGATCATATGCACAGTGTGTACCCAAACTTTAGGAACTCAGTTGTAATTAACATAGTAAGTTACACGTGTGGACACAAATGGTTCCTGCAGAAGCTTTAGGGTAAATCATATGATGTGAGATACAATTATTTGATAGCAATATTGAAGGAATTTTGTCCTTCATTTAAGATGACACGAAATTTAAAAAAAAAACGATTCGGTATATTATGTTATACATCTGAAATAAAATATGGTTCGTGCAGAAGCTTTAGGGTAAATCATATGATGTGGATTACAATTATTTGATAGCAAAATTGAAGGAAATGTCCTTCATTTAAGATGACACGAAATTAAAAAACCAGGGGTTCGGTACTGCGGGAATTTCCCCGCCAGTTATTTCCTATTATACTTCTGAAATAAAATATGGTTCATGCAAAAGCTTTAGGGTAAATCATATGATATAGAATAGAATGATTTCATAGCAAAATTGAAGGAAATGTTGTCCTTCATTTAAGGCGACACGAAATTCAAAACCAACACGGGTTCGGTACTGCCGGAATTTCCCCGCCAGTTATTTCATATTATACTTCTGAAATAAAATATGGTTCCTGCAAAAGCTTTAGTGTAAATCATATGATGTGGAATAGAAGGACTGCACAGCAAATTTAAGAAAATGGTGTCCTTCATTTAAAGCGACTTGAACTTCAAAACTAACAGCGAGAAGCGGAGGAAAGAAGAAAATACGACAAATGCATTTAAGGATGCCTAATTATCAGACAAAGCATTTGGAAGTTATCGCTTGTGAAGAATTTGAATGGAAACCACGGACATGCACAGAAGATTGGAACAAGACTCCGTGGCGCCACCTTCAGGTGAATCTTGCTGACACGCAATACCAACCCACGCCTGGTCACAAGGAGTGTATATGCTAAATTTCGAAGGAATCCGACAGAGCTTTTGGAAGTTATCGCCTGTGAAGAATTTAAAAGGACATCCACAGACACAAAGAGAGCAAGACTCATTTTAACTGGAACGGATACGAAGAAGCGAAACTCAGGGAAATGTTACTGAAATCCAGTACGCAACTGCGTCTTCTCACAAGGAATGCGTATGCCAAATTTCGGAAGAATCCAAGAAAGCGTTTCGAAGTTATCCCTTGTAACTGACATCCACGGACACAAAGAAGCAAGATCCATTTTGACCCAGCGGCGCCACCTTCAGGCAGATGTTGCTGAAATGCGATACCGACTGGCGTCTTGTCGCAAGGAATGCATATGCCGAATTTCGGAAGAATCCAACAGCGTTAGGAAGTAATCATTCAAACAGACATGCACGGACATCCACGGACAGGCACGGACATCCAAGAACCATTTTAAAGTCCCCCGACCGCGTTGTGGCGGGGGACAACAAACAAACAAATAACAAAATAATCAGATTCCTTCTCGGATTAAAAAAATCAAGTTATAAATAGCAACAACACTACAAACATTCAAAGAGAAATATTCATCTAATTCAACACCAGCATGTTTCTAGGGCGGGCTTTCTTCGTCTCATCCTGGATGGGTGACCTGTTGCTGTACTGGCTGGACTGATCAGTGTCCAGGATAACAGGAACTGTGGACACTCTCGTGTTCTGGCACATACAGGCACCGTCGTGATATGACTGAAACGATGTTGAAAACGACGTTAAATCCTACTCACTCACTCACTCGTCCCATCCTTTCATTATTAGAGATTGGGGGGATTTAAGTTGAGTGACACAGAAAGTGTTTATGTACATATACGACAGAGATGGTACCTGCTGAACTATCTGATAACAGCACACATTCTAACGGTCAGTTTAGTTGTGATATCCCTAACCCACATTTCGTTAGATAACGACGCTACGCATGGGCACGGTTAAGAAGTAATCGCTTGTTTTCTGCGATAAAACATGTAGAATAGATCGCGATGAAATGGGATGGTCACGAAGGCCGCAGACCTGAGTGATCGAACGTGAAGATTCATCCTATTGCATCGCGATCTATCCTACTTGTTTTACCGCAGTAAACAAGCAATTATTTCTATTCTACTATACTGCAAACGGCAGAATTGTGGAGATTTTTCGTGCAAAGGAACATATTTTCATATAACGATCAAGTTAGCACCCCTCTGCCTGACAATAAATTAATCAAAGCATACACCACCTGCAAGTCGCGTGACAGAAATCTACACGAAGGGACGAGTCCACACAACGGCAGATAGGGGCACGCTAAACGCCTTTAATGTTCAAATTGACGGTGCAAAACAATGTTAACAATTACCAATATAATTAAACTATTCAAACCTTTGCGTGAACCTTGGAGCTTCAAATAAATTATTATCTGCAATGGTCATACCGCAGTGCACATATTAGCCTATCCCCCCTCTCTGGTCGAGTGCAAATGGGCACGTGGAGAAAATCAGGACGTCAAACTATGTGCACTGACCCGCTTATTAAGTGACGTATATTGGAATTAGATGCCACCTGGGCTTCCTTCCTTATATGTAATAAGGTTATTTGGTAAAACACACGGGATGTGGTAGAATAAACTTTATCATCAAGCAAGATCGATGTAAAAGCGATTGTTTTGTCGATCATTCATGATTTATTCACTTCATGTATAGTATGCATGGAAAAGTTGATAAGAAAGTATGACAACACTTGACATTTTTCATAATCACCTACACTGGAAATGTATAATGTAACGAAAACTTGTTCATCGTACCGTATTCTCGTTATATACTTCTCGCCAGCTTGAAGAATGTCATCGCAGATTGTCCCTTATTTTTCAGGGAAGTTATCGAACATATTTACACGTGACGCAGATATTGCTACAATTAATAATTCAATGCTTTCGAAGTGTTTTCTGGCAAACCAAACAGAGGAGAAATGTGAATTGTTCCAGGCGAATATATCGACTTAATATCCACACAATGCCCGAACTGAGATAAACGTTCAATTAATCGATGAGATTTCAGAGCTCCGAGAATAATGCTGACCGATGATTTATTGTGCCTTAATTAGTACAGTTAAGCCATATTGACCACGAAAATTAATGAGTGCTTAGTCAAGATATTTGTATCAATAAAAACTAAAAACTCACTAACAGACTGATTAGAGCCACGCAGAAACTTTTAATTTGACAAGTATGAGATTTGACGGGGTGCGAAGAGCTCACGGATATAATATATAAAGGCAATTAATATTGAGACCATGTTCATCACTCTATCTTGGAGCGCCCGTGATAGTTTTGCTCTAGAGAAAAAACAATCCCCCATCCATCAAACTTCGGATATTGTTCCTGTTTTTCGCGTCATCGATCGATTCCATTGCTGTTCGGAACAGACCAGTTCGTTTTTTTTCACGAACCATTTAGACTACTTGTCACCAAGAAATCCATGTGTTATTTGACCGAAAAAGTAAAGGATATTTGACTTCTATATTGAGAAAGCGGTAATAACGGTAATAAAGTGGTGCTAAAAACCTGCCAAATCAGATATTTCCGTACGAAGTAGGCTCTCATTTGCAAATTGTCCGGTGATGAGTGAGCCAGTGAGTGAGTCAGTCCATCCGAATCCTTTCGTCGGCAAAATAAGGAGAACCGTTGAAATTAGAACCTTGATTTTTGGCATGAAGGTGCATTAGGGGACGGTTAGCAACAAGTTCTGAGCTGACCTACTTTTGATGTAAATTTCTGGTGATTTTTGATGAAAATCAGTATTGATTCTGACTTGGGCGATGCCCATCATAATATAGACAGGACTTCAACTGGGAGGGGGTATTTCCATGAGTTCAGTTCGCGTCGGAGTCCTAATGCCTACCCTACTTCGTAGGTCCTGTGACGTTAGTCACACTGCCATGTCTTGAAGTTGGAGGTGCAAATTGATATTGCTCTTGGAGCTTTAGTAAATTATAAGTATACACTCTAAATTCAGTGAAAATTCCAAACGGAAAGTGTCTGTTTCTATACTGGATTTCCAATTCTCAGATTACCCCCCCCCCCCGCCCCCATTACATGTATTTATATTTACATCTATCGTCATCACAGATAAAGTAGTTGATTGCATAACCAAATGTTACTTCATTTGCTGGATTGTATCTATACTACACTAAGATTTCCTAATAAAAAAATAGGTATTGTATCACTGGCATTATGAAAACTGTCAGATGCTGTACTTTTTCCAACTAACAACTTTTGCCAAAAACGATGTCTTGATTGTGGACACGGTTAACATGTAGGAACGTCTGCTAATTGCGTGATATCGCTACCATCACATATTTTGTTGCAATATATGGCGATAGCCATCTCAGAACTTTAATACCGGTATACCTAAGTATGCAACGTGCAAGCACGGACAGCGATATTCCACCATCCAACACACGGTCATCACCATATTTTATTACATTATATATGATGATATATCAATTCTATGAAATTTAAAGACACGAAAACTGATTTTGGTCCACTCCATAATCGTGTCAATACAAATGAGAAATGTGAAGAGAAGAAGCGAAACAGTTATCCTTTTACCGTTTTACGCTTGTTAGTCCAATTCAACAGCTGTTTGGTTATTATCAAGCTTCTCGTTTAACCATAATCGCCTGATACGTACCGTTTTGACAGTTTCTCTTTGACATTGGCTACATGTGTAAAGTATCAACGTGTGAGTAAGGGGTTCGAGGTTTGGTCGAGTGACGCAGAATATTCAATCAACTGAGGCCGCCTCTGCGATAAGCTCTTAACCAATATATCTCACGTTTGGATGGTCTCAGGACTTGATTAACGATTAGATGAGGACGTTCCGTATCGACCAACCCAAAGCAAAGACTGGTTAAAACCCACAAATAGTCACGTGCCTTCACACACAGGGTTTAAGCATTTATCTGTGGGGATATTACAACATTTTTATTTATATTTTTGAGCCCTCGAAAGGTAATTTACACCAACCCGACAAAAGTGTAAATAGACGTTTTCGCATAACTAACTTTGAGTATGAACTATGTATTCTCTCCCCCCCCACCCACCCACACACATACCAACATAATGTGCCTTAGGGCTTTCCCTAGCTCGGAGCTTATCGGAACTCTTTTTATTGTCTGAACTCCTCAGACAGGGTGAAGGCGATATGGCTTGTACTTTTTTATCTCCCATTTTAAGTATAACCAAACGATTGTAACGAACAAATACATATGATGCTAACGTCGCTATGCAATTTCAAAGATATTCGTCTATTTTTGGTGCCAGAAACAAGCTGCGCGAGCTCCATCCGAATTCTGGAGATATATTATATATAGAGGACGAAATAGCATTACTCTTCATGAGAGAGACATTTACCGTGGATTTCGAATGTTGTATTTCTTTGTTCTATAATTTGCAAGACATTTGAAATGGTGACATAGTGAGCCCATGCACGAGAAGCGGGACGACAGATGGGTGTCGATTCAGTGGTAGAAATAGGCGTCGTTTGAGTTGGACGTTAATGCACTTGGGGTCTGAATTTGATATAAAGGAGAAACCATATATAAACCAGATGCTGCGAAACCCTTATATAATCCATTTAAGAATAAAGTGTCAAGATCTACTGTAAGCGGGAAAACTAAATGAATAGATAAATTAACAAGAGGACTCGAAGGATATAGACCCGAGTCCTCAAAGTATTATCTACTCTTGGCAAATATCAGTCAATATCAGGGTTCTAGAATTACCTAGTACAGTGTACGAATATGCATATACTCCTGAATCTAGGAGATGATGGCTCCAGGATCCTTTATCTGAAATTTCATAATAATTGATGATTTTATATCAGAGACCAAGCACAATACACGAATTTCTTCCCTATTTACCAAAGGATCGAATCATGATAAAGCATGTGTTGTTGATTATTCGATCAGGACAAAGACCCCATCTACGGTTTGAATAGTTAATAACTCGTTTCTCCAAATCTCTATAGACAAACTTCAAAGTTCTTTCCTGTGTGGTCGTATCAATCCCACTACTTTACTGAAGACGCCATTTCTTTAGCATACGATCCTTTACCTCAAAACAGAATATTCAGGAACATCAACTGTTGAAGAAAAAGGTACTTGGAGACAAATATATTAAGAGATAAATCGTAAACTTAAAAATTTAGAAACAGTAGCCATGATAAAGCGCTCACACGAAGCTTTTAAATGAGAAAACCCTTTCTCGGACAGCTGTACGAATGTTAAAATACAAATTATTAATATTTCTCTTTTTACAAGATTAGTTCCATAACATCGGTACAGCGGTGGTTGGAAATACGCGTGAATAAATTATTTCTCGATATTCCCGTGTGTTAGGCCGTTAATTTGCTTCCGTAACGATTATCTTTCTATGGGATAGTCTTATCTTGGTACAAGCCGATAACCTAGAGTGTTATTATTTATATTTTATACATGTAAAATTCAGATTATGCTTAAGATTTTTGCTCCAGTGTTCTTCGAATAGGATACTAGCTACTTATCATGCCTTTAATATAGTTTGCGAAACTCCGCCATGATAAACAATATCGCCTGTATATACTGCACAATTGTAATTTTCTGGTATGCTCATTGAAAAGGCTTAGCAGAAATGCGCATCAGAGCCAGGCGAAAGTGTTGACGGTTTTGACTTTTTTTCAATCTTCTTTCTTCGCCTTTGAACGAGAAGAAGATTACATGAAATAGACATGTAACACTTAGGTATTGATATTTAACAACTGAGAACAAGAGTTAGATTGTATCAAATAACACACCTCAATTAAGACACTGTATAGTGATTAACAACTATACATGAATTTAAATTGTTAGGCATTCCTATGGATGCCTTATGAGTTTTTCAGATTCTTCTTTCTTCTTCTGCTTCTTTTACTTCTTCTTCTTTTCCCCACTTTTCTTTTCCGTCGGATAACTTTTGAATGCCTTTGTCAATCAACTTCAACTTCAGCGCTCTCCGGAACTGGGAACTGGGTTTTTATCTACACATCCCCTTATATGCAAATTTCCCTTTTGTTCAATCTCTTCCGTCGGATAACTTCCGCATGCCTTTGTCAATCAACTGCAAATGTGTTGTGCATATTGCCCATGTCCAGTGGAAGACACCTATTGTTTTCAGCTTTGTCCGAAACTGGATACTTGTGTTTTTTTCAACAATTTCTTTTATATGCAAATTTTCCATCTGCCCCTATATGGTAAAGTGGCTCTCTGTGTTTGGGTACAAATTTCCATATTCCCATTTGGATAAATAGCGCATCAGTGATTGGTTCACAGTCATGACTCAGAAAGGTCACTGTTGGGTGTCAAAATAGTGGCAATCCATTGGCTCAATGTGTGATCTCTGAATCTATTTGCGTTTAAAGTATATTCAGCTCCTGGTTTACAGTCATGCCATTCAATTGTGCACAGCATGGCGATATTAGGCCCTGGAACATGTATATACATTTCCCCTACAAATGAATTAAACAGAGACAGTGGCCTTGCAGATTTTAAAGCCACTGACATATAGATCCATTAGTTCAAGAACATATCAGTGCCAAATCCAAGAGGTACAGGCAACAACACCATGCGATGTTTTTGTGCTGATCCACCTGTAGTTAAAATTTCATTTCCTGAATTCCTGAAAAACTGAACAGATTTTTATCAAGCCTGTAGCTTTAGCTCTGCAAATCTCGATATAGGAATCTAAGTGATGTCCGTGTTCCTGTTCCCGTCCCTGTCCTCGTCCCTGTCCCTGTCCCTGTCCGAAAAAGTTGTTAAAGTTTTGGACTTTAAATTTTACCTGTCAACAGCTTCTCGGCCTGATGCTATGTCTCCTTAACTAAGCCCCGCCCGCCCCCCCGCCCCCCGCTATTCTCATATATTCCGGAAAATAACATGACATTTAAAAACTTGAATGGTTCTTTCCAATTTTCCACCTGTGGGCCAAGTTAACAGTTCGGTAAAACTGAACAGATTCAATTTTCTATTTCCAATGTCAGGGGATCTTGCCACAAGATTTTTACTCTCTTCACAAATAATGAATTTTCCTTTACTTAACATGCAAAAGGAATGCCTCCTCGATCGTAGTTAATCGACTGCATCTAGTTACATTTCTTTTCTTTTTTTAGTAACTGTGAAGATATCGGGATATCACTTTCGTCTTACCTCACTCTGCTTGATATTGTATTCTCTTGTTTTCTTATATGCATGTTTTGTTCCAAAATAGTGCCCTCGTTCTCGTTTTTCTCGTTCCCATCATGCATTGGTACAGTATATTTCACCTGACGCATCTCGCTTTGGATAATCTTCATGTACATGTATATATTTCCATGTTAGTTCATTCATTAGATTAGCTTGTATCTTCAATGAAACGTTTCTTGATGCAATTACAATGAAGGGAAACAGTGTCCCGTTAGCAGTAGGCAGAAGCCAAATTCCCGCACAAAAATGAGGCTTAACAAGTGAGGCTGTGCCATGACGTGGCAATGACGTTCACGATGAAGTCACATCCGGTCAAAGGTCACATCCGGGTCAAAGGTCACTTCTGGGTCATGTGAAGGTCACTTCCGGTGACGTCCGGTCAGGTGAACAAGAGTGATCTCCCTCTAATAGAAGACCCCAGTGATTTCCAATGTTAATCTATACGGACCGGCACAGTGTGGACAATGTTTAACCTAATGGGAAACCACTCCTGGACATTTGCGGTGTGGGTTGTGGCATCTTGTTTTTCATCACGTAGAACACGATGGGAGGGGTCTCGAAGCCAAGTGGTGATTTTTTTTTTGAAAAGTCACCGTGCGCATGCGCATTGGGCAAGTAGCGCTGGGTGGGTGTTTTAAGGTCTAGGTGGACCCCTAGTGGTACGATTGGGTCGTATGAGGTTTATTTTGAAGCTCCCGTGGAGGAGCATCCGACTGGATTAATGTATCGTCCGTTTTAATCCATTCTGTGCATGCGCAGTCTGGCCGTAGTATAGAAGGCAGGCATTTTGGGGGTTCGTGGAGGTCTGTTGAGTGCTGAAGGGAACATCCGTGTTCCAACTGGACCGTGTGGGGTATCAGTTTGGGATAGAGTTATACTGGCGTGTTTTTTATTGGCAGTCGCGTCAATCTGCGCATGCGCAGTTGGGGTGTATTAAGTAAAATGGTGATTTTGGGGGTGCGTGGGGATGTGTTTGAGCCATCGAGGGACCATCCGTGGTCCAAATGGACCACGTGGGCTATCATCTTGTAGCCCTCGTGGTGTAGACCACGACTGGAGGGATGTCCATGTCATCTGTGACATAATTGGTGACGTCATCAGTAGGAGTAGTAGCGAAAGAGGGCATTTTGGGGGTGCGCGGTGGTCTATTTGAGCGATTGAGCGACCATCCGCGGTCCAAATGGACCGCGTGGGCTATCATCTTCTAGCCCCCGTGGTGTAGAATACGACTTGAGGGATGTTCATGTCATCTGTGACGTAATTGGTGACGTCATCAGTAGGAGTAGTAGCCAAAGTGGACATTTTGGGGGTGTGAATGAAGGTGTTTGGGGTAAAAATGGACCATCCGTGGTACGAATGCGTCGTGTGAGGTGTCGTCTTGTAGCAACGCATGCCAACGCCAAACTTAATGCTTCAACGCCGTGGTGAATTAACCAAGAAGCTCTGATTTTCTAGCTATTCCATGGAATTGACACTATTCATCGAAATGCGGTGACGCCCGTCAACGCCTGTCGTTACACCATAATGGCCCAGCATAACGCCGTGAGGCCATGATGTAGACCGGTGAGAGAACAACAACAACAAGGATGACAGGTCAATCATTCTATTCTCCCCTCCAGTACATCATACACTTGGGGAGCCGCGTTGGGTATGTTTACAACTCTTGTCCAATCAGAGGCCGCCATTTGGCGCTGTATCTGTCATATTCGTTCTTGCCTGTTAGATATATTTTCGGCTGCTCTTGTCCAATCAGAAGTCGCCATTTCAGAAAGTTCAATCTCCGGCCATGTTCCCGATCATCCGTTTGTTCTAATCGTCGTCGGGCAGGCCAGGATACCGTTGAGGGAACATATCCCCAAACAGTTGTTTGCGCATTTTGATCGCATTTTCTAAGGCATCGGTGGGTGGTAACCCAATATCCTCTTCCAAGAGACGCTTGGTCTTCATGGCGGACCTGTGCGTGGGGTCGCCTTTCATTTCAAGGGGCAGCAGGCTATGCCGTTCATAGATGCCCATGGCTGTTTTCCTGATGCAGGGGCGCATTTTTGTGTACGCCTGTCGTAAGTTATCCTGTCCGCCGTCTTCGAATACCGCAGCATAACTATGAATAGCTTCATGCCCAATCCCATCCCAAAAGGTAGGATCTTTCTCACTTCCTTGTGATGTGGACTGACTATCTGAGATAAAGCTCTCTATATCAGTAGATAGACTCACAACTGTCTCTGTTTCGGTATCAGTCGATGGACTCTCAGCGGTATCTGTATCAGCATCCGCCTCAATGGACTCCTTGGGGTCTTCAATCCCATGTATATTCTTCTGGTGTCGCATCATATCGTAATGTCTAGTGAACGTGCGTTCGCACTCAAAGCAAGTATAACCCATGTTGATGGTTGAACGTCGACTGTGCACGTTTTTGGGGTACGCTTGCTTTTCTGGAGAGTAACGCCCCGCTTAACGCTTCAACGCCCTGGTGAAATAGCTCAGAAGCTCTGATTTTTCTAGATATTCCATGGAACTCAAGAAGACAGATAAGGTCAAAGGTCACATCCGGGTCAAAGGTCACTTCTGGGTCATGTGAAGGTCACGTTCGGTCAGGTGAACAAGAGTGATCTCCCCCTAATAGAAGACCCCAGTGACTTCCAGTGTTAATCTATACGGACCGGCGCAGTGTGGACAATGTTTAACCTAATGGGAAACCACTCCTGGACATTTGCGGTATGGGTTGTAGCATCTTCTTTTTCATCACGTAGAACACGATGGGAGGGGTCCGGAAGCCAAGTGGTGAATTTTTTTGAAAAATTCACCGTGCGCATGCGCATTGGGCAAGTAGCGCTGGGTGGGTGTTTTAAGGTCTAGGTGGACCCCTAGTGGTACGATTGGGTCGTATGAGGTTTATTTTGAAGCTCTCGTGGAGGAGCATCCGACTGGACTAATGTATCGTCCGTTTTAATCATTCTGCGCATGCGCAATCTGGCCGTAGTATAGAAAGCAGGCATTTTGCGGGTTCGTGGAGGTCTGTTGAGTGCTGAAGGGAACATCCGTGGTCCAAATGGACCGTGTGGAGTATCAGTGTGGGATAGAGTTAGACCGGCGTGTTTTTTATTGGCAGTTGGCATGCGCAGTTGGGGTGTATTAAGTAAAGTGGTCATTTTGGGGGTGCGAGGGGGTGTGTTTGAGCCATCGAGGGACCATCCGTGGTCCATTTGGACCACGGATGGTCCCTCGAAGGCTCAAACACACCCCCACGCACCCCCAAAATGACCACCCCCAAATGGACCGCATGGGCTATCATCTTCTAGCCCTCGTGGTGTAGACCACGACTTAAGGGATGTCCATGTTATCTGTGACATAATTGGTGACGTCATCAGTAGGAGTAGTAGCGAAAACGGGCATTTTGGGGGTGCGTGGTGGTATATTTGAGCGATTGAGCGACCATCCGCGGTCCAAATGGACCGCGTGGGCTATCATCTTCTAGCCCTCGTGGTGTAGACCGCGACTTAAGGGTTGTCCATGTCATCTGTGACGTAATTGGTGACGTCATCAGTAGGAGTAGTAGCCAAAGTGGACATTTTGGGGGTGTGAATGAAGGTATTTGGGGTAGAAATGGACCATCCGTGGTACGAATGCGTCGTGTGAGGTGTCATCTTGTAGCAACGCATGCCAACGCCAAACTTAATGCTTCAACTCCCTGTTGAATTAACCGTGAAGCTCTGATTTTCTAGCTATTCCATGGAATTGACGCTATTCATCGAAATGCGGTAACGCCCGTCAACGCCTGTCGTTACACCATAATGGCCTAGCATAACGCCGTGAGGCCATGATGTAGACCGGTGAGAGAACAACAACAACAAGGATGACAGGTCAATCATTTTATTCTCCCCTCCAGTACATCATACACTTGGGGAGCCGAGTTGGGTATGTTTACAACTCTTGTCTAATCAGAGGCCGCCATTTGGCGCTGTATCTGTCATATTCGTTCTTGCCTGTTAGATATATTTTCGGCTGCTCTTGTCCAATCAGAAGTCGCCATTTCAGAAAGTTCAATCTCCGGCCATGTTCCGACGATCCGTTTGTTCTAATTGTCGTCGGGCAGGCCAGGATACCGTTGAGGCAACATATCCCCACACAGTTGTTTGCGCATTTCGATCGCATTTTCTAAGGCATCGGTGGGTGGTAACCCAATATCCTCTTCCAAGAGACGCTTGGTCTTCATGGCGGACCTGTGCGTGTGGTCGCCTTTCATTTCAAGGGGCAGCAGGCTATGCCGTTCATAGATGGCCATGGCTGTTTTCCTGATACAGGGGCGCATTTTTGTGTACGCCTGTTGTAAGTTATCCTGTCCGCCGTCTTCGAATACCGCAGCATAACTATGAATAGTTTCATTCCCAATACCATCCCAAAAGGTAGAATCTTTCTCACTTCCTTGGGATGTAGACTGACTATCTGAGATGAAGCTCTCTATATCAGTAGATAGACTCACAACCGTCTCTGTTTCGGTATCAGTCGATGGACTCTCAGCAGTCTCTGTATCAGCATCCGGCTCAGTGGACTCCTTGGGGTCTTCAATCCCATGTATATTCTTCTGGTGTCGCATCATATCGTAATGTCTTGTGAACGTGCGTTCGCACTCAAAGCAAGTATAACCCATGTTGATGGTTGAACGTCGACTGAGCACGTTTTTGGGGTACGCTTGCTTTTCTGGAGAGTAACGCCCCGCTTAACGCTTCAACGCCCTGGTGAAATAGCTCAGAAGCTCTGATTTTTCTAGATATTCCATGGAATTGACACTAATTCATCGAAAGGCGATGACGCCCGTCAACGCCCGTCGTTACGCCTTAACGCCCGTCTCAACGCCTTAACGCCCAATCATAACGCCTTAACGCCTTATCTTTGTCATATTCGTTCTTGCCCGTTAGGGGAATTCCCTGCGGCTCTTGTCCAATAAGAAGCCGCCCTTTGAGAAACTACAGAGCTCAGAGCTGTGGAATAAATCGATTAAGAGCTCAGAGCTCGGAGAGCACCGTGCGCATGCGTACGATGACGTCACTTCTGAGCTCTGAGCTTCAAGAGCTCCAAGCTCAGACTCCAAGAGCCCCGAGCCCCAAGAGCTCCGATCCAAGAGTTCTGCCCTGCGGAAGCTACCACCACCACCGGGTGTTGACGGGCGGTGGTGGTGGTGGTGGTGTGTGGCGATGGTAGTAGTGATTTGTGGTGGTGGTGGTGGTGTCTGTACATATAGGGATTAACAAGCTTCAAAAGCTCCGAGCTCTTAACCGATCCATCCCACAGCCCGGAGCTCTGTGATTTCTCAAAGGGCGGCTTCTGATTGGACAAGAGCAGCCGAGAATACACCTAGCGGGCAAGAACGAATATGACAGGTATAACATAAATGGGTGTACCACACATGCATCAAGATGTTACGATAGGGTGGTAAGGTGTTACGATAGCGCGTTAAAGCGTTAGGATAACGCGTTAAGATAAGCCGTTAAGGCGTTAAGATTGAGCGTTGAGGCGTTAAGATTGGGCGTTAAGGCGTTGAGACGGGCGTTGAGGCGTAACGACGGGCGTTGACGGGCATCATCGCATTTCGATGAATTAGTGCCAATTCTATTCAATATCCATAAAAAACAGAGCTTCTGGGCTATTTCATCAGGACGTTGAAGCGTTATGCTGGGCGTTGGTGGGCGTTACTGTCCATAAAATCAAGCGCACCCGCCAAAACGTGCACAGTCGACGTTCAACCATCAAAATGGGTTATACTTGCTCTGAGTGCGAATGCACGTTCACCAGACATTATGATATGATGCGACACCAGAAGAATATACATGTGATTGAAGACACCGAGGAGTTCATTGAGGCGGATATTGAGTCCATTGAGGCGGATCTGTTTCAAGTTTTTTTCTAGGTAGAGTTACTTCCCTTTATTTTCATTAGAAATTACATTATGAAACAGGGACTGTATCCAGTCTAACCCCGACCCCAAAGCGTCCATTCCCAGCGCTACATGCGCACAGTGACTTTTTCAAAAAAATTCACAACTTGGGTTAGAGATCCCTCCCATCGTGCTCTACATGGTGAGACGAAAGAAACAAGATCCCACAACCCATACCGCAAATGTCCAGGAGTGAGTTTCCCATTAGGTTAATCATTGTCCACTGCCGTCATCGTGACGTCATTGCCACGTCATGCCACAGCCTCACTTTTTGAGCCTCATTTTTGCGCGGGAATTAGCTTCTTCCTACTACCCCCTTTTCATATGGTACTCTCCAGGAAAACATGTCTCATCTGTGTTAATAGATAGGATCCGGACATCTTTTCCTACCGGACATTTATTTCTTTCGTTTTTCACTGGCATCATATTTGTAAGAGAATGATTAGACAAGTTTCGAACAGGCTATCATTTGCACATGTCTATGTCCTGTAGATAGGAGTCAAATTCTTAATTATTATACATAATGCCAGATTTCTTCTTCCTCGGCCGAAACATGTGTGAATTTCAATTTAGCACATTTATCCCAAAATATAAATGACATTCATACGCCGGCACGAGAATACCAATAAGTATGTATATTAAAATTGATAGATAAATATTTTGGAGCAGTATGAATATTCCACCGAATTTCCGAATCAAACGTGCAGAATTCATCACGTTATATATGACTCCGAACCACCTTTTACCAGGTTGCCAATTTCTTTATCAAATCAAGCAAATGGATTTCTTTTCTCTCTCTCAAATTCGACCTGTCACATTGTTACTTAAACGAAAAACAGGTTTCCTGTTCCTTCACATGATTTCGCCTTGCTTTAACCCCCGAAGGCACATGTCGTTTTACACTACAAGAGCTTCAAGAGCTGTTTTGTGTGTTCAGGCTAATTTGATTACTGGTATTGTGCAATAGCTGCTACCATTTCTGAATCATTTGCCGAGTAATTATAAGTGTAATAATGCGTCAGATCCGTCATTCATTGGGAAGTCGTCGTCCATTAGGATTTCCCAAAAACCTGTTTCATTAATAATATTAGCACGTAAATTAACATAACCGAAATATAAAAAGTAAATTGGAGTTACTTGAAAGATAGAAGCTCTCAACATTTTTCAATGATGCCGACAAGATAAATTGATATTCTGTTCGTCAAATCCGTATCACAATTCAATGTTCGAAGAGTGCAGTGCATTGTCGTGTCGTATCCGAAAAGTGATGTCACGATATTGACTAAAAAGAAATTGACTGTTCTAATGAACATAATAATCTGCTAAATGAGTATCTCAGTCACACTTTGACACATATAAACACTACGGGGTGTCTTTCGCATAGTGTTTATACACTCTCAAAACGCAAATGTTAGATTTAACATGTAGAGGATTGAAGGAGGGAAAACATTTAGAAAGTGTTGTATTCACCACTTTTAAGTGTTAAATGCAAGATTTTAAGCTGTTGCATCCAACACTTAAAAGTGGTAAAACAACACTTTCTAAATGATTTCCCTCCTCCAACACTCTAGATGTTAAATATAACATTTGCGTTTTAATAGTGTACGGTCCCTAGCCCCAGGTTAAGCGGACTTAGATACGACTTACAATATATAGCACCACGGATCGTCAATACTATAATTACAGTTTGCAACCAACAGCTGATATTCATCACCGAATTTAAAAAACTTGGAATGCAGGGGTTTAAGTAATATGAGCTGCTCAAATTACTGGGGTACCTTGATAGTTTTGATTGAACGACACAGACTATCCAATCAGTCCGTGATATATAATAATGGATAAGGGCATCACTTTGATAACCTGATCTTCGCATGCACGCAGGGCCCTCGGTGGCCGAGTGGTCCAAGGCGCTTCGCTGGTGACCGCTAGCCTCACACCGCTGAACCGGCACGGGTTCGAGCCCAGCTGGTCCATGTGTGAAAGTTTGTCAGTTACTTGCCGAAGGGCGGTGGTTCTCTCCGGGTTCTCCGGCTTCTTCAACCAACCAAACTAACTGTCCCCATATGAGTGAAACAAACTTGAGTGTGACATTAAGCCAAATCCCCCTCCCCCCTCTTCTCATGCACTGAAGGCTTCAGCATCTGATTAACGATATCGGAACTTTTCAGGAACATTTTCTATCGATTTTTCTTTCATCTGTCACAGCACTCAAGAAGACAGATAACTCCGGGGCATTTTATTTTACGGTGGTTATATTTTACAGAATTGATCCTAGACCACTAAAGCCTTGGGGATTACATCATAATGGATGTATGGAATAAAAGCCCTTGAGGATCTCTTGTGTTCGTAAGTATTTGAAAAATTCCACGAAAAGATAAATAGATACAAACACAAAAGAAAGGATGTGGTGCGTTTATCGAGGTTTTGGTTGGTATGCCAGAAATGAAATATAACGTTTGAAAGTAATTTTTCATTTATCCTAGAAAACACTAGCTGTGTGGTCATTGTCATTTTGGGCACTGGGTCGTCGGGTTAGTGAATAACAACATAATACAAAAGCTTGTTTGTGCACATTTTCTTCTCTGTAAATGTATGAAGCTAGTCGAGAACCAAAATCTTTTTGGACAATTACATATCGGCACGATAAATGATTCGGTGTACAGTTAATTTTGGTTCTGAATTGACTTCATTTGTTTACAGAGAAGAAAGTTCGTTCCAGAACGGCGATGAAAAGTTTGACCACTTTCGTCAACAAATGGTAAAATCCTATATGCATTCCGGGTAAAAACTTGAGAATCTGTCATCAGATTCTTTTCAAATTTGGTATCTACCCGCTATATACCATGCCATGAGATGCCGCTTGGGATTGCTATGTTGTTATTCAATAACCCGACGCCTCAACTGAAAAATTGTTTCCATACGTAATATCATTTTTGGCACTCCAACCCGGCCTCATGGAGGCTAAAGCATCGCTAAAACGCGCCAGGTCCTTTGATATGTAGTGAAGTAACTAATAACTCTGAATTGGATATTCAGTTTGGGTTAATTTCAATTTTGCGATGCACCCATCATTAACACCTTTGGTGATCTTATCAAAATGGGTGGTTCAGCAATGGACTTATCTGATGAATTGTATTTGTATATCTGTATAAACACAAAAGTCTTCAGAATACAAGTGTTAAATTCAGCATTGTGAAGTGTATATTGCTCGTAATACAATACCATGATTTTGGATATAACTCTTTTTGTCAACATTTTCTGACAGTGTTACAAATATAACACACTTCATATACTGTTGTCACTCCTCGGACATTTATAAAGTTAAATACAACACTTTCATTATTAGAGTGTACAAAGAACAAGTAAAGAAAGAAAAAAACGTGAATTGTGCCATCAGAATGTATGGAATCAATGTATCCACACACTGCTCGAACTGAGATAAACTTCCAAGCAATCGATGAGATTTCAGAGCTCCCAGAATATTGCTAAGTAATAATTTATGGTGCCTTAATGAATACAGTTTAGCCATAATGATCAGGAAAATTAATGAGCGCTTAGGCGTGATATTGGTATCAGTAGATTCCCTAAGACAATCTAACGGAATGAACAATTGGAGCCACGGAGAAACTGGAAGATTTCTAAGTTATGGGATTTGACGGGTGAGAAGAGTTCAGGGGCATAATCTATAAAAGCAATTTATATAAGACATGACACCATGTTCATCACTGCATATAGGACCTCCTGTGTCAGTTTCACTCTAACCATCCAGCAAGCCCCGAATTTTGTCGCTGTTTTTGCACCATGGATCGATTCCGTTTCCTTTCGGACCAGACCATTCCGTTTTTCACGAACCATTTAGACTACATTTCACCAAGAGACCCCTTTGTTATATGACCGAGAATGTAAACGATATTTGACGTAAATATTGAGAAAGCTCCTATCTGATGGTGATAAAGCGGTTCCAAAACCTGCCAAATCAGATATTTCTTGAAGTTTACATGGAGGTACAAATTAATATTGCTCTTGGAGCTTTAGTAGATTATAAGAATACATGCTATATTCACTAAACACAAAGTGTTTATTTCTATTGGTTATCCAATTCTCAGATTGAACCCCAGTATATTTATATCTTTCCTCAACACTGATGCAGTGCATGGTGAAGGAGACATAAACTGATTTACTTGATTGCATCCAAATATTCTTCCCTTTGATTTATTGGAGAATACCATACTCAGGATTCCTAATTGTCTCGCTGACATCAGAAAAACTGGCAGGTGCTCCATCTATTGCTTGAAGTTGTCTTGAGTGGCATTTATCTTGGGCCTCAGTTTTACAAAAAAAAACGATATCTCTCTTGTGGACACGGTAAGTATCAGAAGCAAAATGAACCAGACGTGTGCAATTACATTATATTAAAATAGCTAGATGGCACTGGGACCGCGTACACCACTAGAATCTTACAGCCTTTATACAGGAAAGACGAGATAAGACGTCGGCACACAGGAAATCATGGGTGAGACTACATATTTATGTTTCATATGATAAGTATTTAAATCCCAGCATCAGCTCATCTCCAGCGATGCATCACTCGACTTTTGTTTTGAATCTACGCAAAGACGATGCCTTCAATTTTACTGTGCATATACGTCACATACAGGGTGTTATAAGCACAATGTATTCATTCTAGTCTAATATAAGTTACAAACTTCCAGTTGATTCGCTTCTGATAGCATTGTAAGGATCTCAGCTAATTGCAAACTTGCTACCTTCAGGTGGTATGACCGCCTAAATGTGTGCCACGGGCGAACACGGATACTGATATTCCATCCCCTGTGATAAGCCAACACTCGGTCAACACAATATATGTGATGATATATCAATTCTTTGAGATTTAATGACAGGAAAAGTGATTTTGTTCCACATCATGATGGTTTCAAAACAAATGTGAAATTTGACGAGAATCAAAGCTGTCATCCTTGTACCGTTTTACGCTTGTTAATCCAGTTCAACAGTTGTTTGGCATTATCAAACTTTTCGGTTAACTATCATCAGCTGATACCGTTTCCACAGTTTTTCTCTGGACGTGTAAATATGTGTAAAGTATCAACCTGTAAGTAAGGAATCGGAGTTTTGATTGAGTGACACAGGATTTTAGTGGGGAATTGTATTTAATTCCGCTTAACCCGTGGCTAGGGGCCGTATAAACTCATGTATTTCAAGATTCTCACGGTGTTTTTATGAACAAACACAATCAAAGCGTGACTGAGATACATCATTCAAAAGATAACGAATCTACAACAAAAATCATGTGGATTAAGAATACTGATCAGCGATATGGATTCGATATCTTTGGAACATAATGATGTCTTGCCAGCATCAATGAAAACTGTTGACCGCTTCTGTCTTGCAGGAAACTAGCCTACTTTTATGTATATTATGATTTATTTTTGAAGCTGGCGCTAATGCTATGAATTCGATTGATGGATTATGGACGCGGAAATTCTTTAGTGGACGACAGCTGAATACTAAATAACAACCCAGACACTTTTACAGAATATTCAATCAACCCATGGCCCGTTGGGCACAATAATACCTCAGGCCGCCTCTGCGATAAGCCCATACCCAATATATCTCACGGTTGGAAGGCCTCAGGACTTGATTAACGATCAGATGAGGACGTTTCGTATCGATCAACCCTAAGACTGGTTATAACCCTCAAATAGACAAATGTCTTCACACACCGAGTGTATGCATTTCTCTGTGGGGATATGATGCATGGCGATATCACGACAGCTGGCAAACATAAAACAAATGCAGTCTGGATGGTGGAGGAAAAAAAATTAATCCCACGGAAGGAAATCAGAAATCTACACCAACAGGACAACGGTGTAAATATACGTATTCGCACAATTAACTTTGAGTATGGACTTTAGATTCTATGCTCCCCGTCCACCCCACCACCGCCAATAGGTGCCTTAACCCTTCCAGGCATGGGGGAGGCTTTATGGCCCCTTAACAACATTTTCTGCCCTATCTTCGGGACGGCAAATAATTTTGACTTTGTAGTTTATCATATTGGGTCATTTTGAGCCTATTTGCATAATCCCCGAGCAGAAGCATGGGTAAATTCAAA
The DNA here is from genome assembly GCA_036873755.1 of Hanleya hanleyi. Taxonomy (NCBI): domain Eukaryota; kingdom Metazoa; phylum Mollusca; class Polyplacophora; order Lepidopleurida; family Hanleyidae; genus Hanleya; species Hanleya hanleyi. Next base: position 84,812 of record JAVTVY010028171.1, read on the forward strand.
ATGGCGGCCATGGGTACCAGAAAAACGTTTTTGTCATTTTTCTTCAAAATTCATGCTTTCCTACGAGGAAAAGTGAGCAAAAACTATATATTTCACATCATGATTATTTATCAATTTATCATGCAGTTTTTGCGAAGAAAATTCAAAAAATCTGACCCAAAAATACTCTTTTTGTAAATGATGTCACTGTGACGATATCAGGGCGGCCATCTTAGATTTTTACATTTTCTAGTAGAGCTTGATCCAAGGGTATACTGTGGTAAGTTTCATTTGCCTAGCTCAAGAGATAAGAAAAATATTTAGCAGAGGAAGCTTGGAGCTCTTCGAGCAAGGTGTAGGCAATATGACGTAAGTTTTAATTTAACTGTGTACTTCAATTTATACCTAATAGTTTGTGTGTATCTAAATGATTGTGCGCCAATTTTCATGTTTATTAATATATTTTACAATTCATTGAATATGACAATAGTTGTGGAAATTTGTGACCAGCGTAATCAGATAAATAATTTAAAGCAGTATGAATGTCATCGAAATTTCGAATTAAAATTGCATAATTCATCAATTTATATGTAGCTCAGAACCATCGTTTACCATAGTCACTTTCTCTATTAACAGACACTGTTAGACATGAAATGTTTTTATTTTTTTTATACCATTCGACCTGTTGCATTGTTACTCAAATGAAAAACATTTTTCCTGGTCTTTCACCTGGTATTTAACCTGGAAGAAAAGTCGTTTTACCGTTTTTAGTCCAGTTCAGGAGCTGTTTGATGTTCAGGGACTAATTTGATAGTATCCTGCTGTTTAGCTGCCACTATATTCTTCTGTAGAAACTGAAACATTTGAAGAGTAATTACGTGTAAGTCATATGAGCTGATCGAAGTGATAAGGGTACTTTGATAGTTTTAGTTGAGACACACAGACTATTCAGTCAGTCCATGCTATAGCCTACAAGATATAATAATGGTGAAGGACGCCGCTTAGATAACCTTATCCTCCAATAGTTCACATTCTCTGAAAGCAAATCATCTGGTTAATGATAACAGGCACATTCGTTATCGATTTTTCTTTGAAGATCTGTCACAGAGCTCAAAAAGACAAATAACGCATCCGAATACTATTAAGTTTCAGCAACCATTTTGATAATTATTTGGCGGAGGGCCATGATTATTTTACCAAATTGAACCTAAAACAGCAAAGCCTGGGGAAATGCAGCATACTGGATGTATGGAGTGTATGGAGTGAAGATCTCTCTTGTTTGTATCATACAAACACAAATCGTTTCCAATCGTTACAATTTGGTTGAAACACTGCATAACTCTGATTTGGGTATTCAATTTGGTTTAATTTCAGATTTGCAACCAATTATTAAAGTGGAACCCAAACTATCCAGGGTAATATTTAGGAGAAAAATGTCCCCACAATTCTGAGTAAGATGCCATTTATTTTGTGTAAATACCCAAACGGTACTGGGGATATTTCATTTTTTACGCGTCAGGAAATACTCTAACTGTACACAAACGTACAAACGAAATGTTACACTGTTACGCTTCAGGCGTGTCACACACGACATGTTCAAATATGAACACTTGTGTTCAAATATTAACACGATTTTGAACACTGGTGTTGAAAAATTGAACAGCGGTGTTCAAAGGGGTTCGAAATGATGTTCATATTTAGAACGCCTGACGCGTACAAATGCACCATCGTGCATCAAATATGCACACATTTGAACACTTATTTCCTAGATTTAAAATATTTATCATGGGGGAATTTTGCGCACATTTAATTTCATTTTTTTCAAAAATGGTCATATGGTCAATTTCGAAAACATCGTAGTGATCTATTTCAACACATTTTCGCATTTCACTAACGTGTTCAGATTTGAACACTATAGCGTCTATTTTGTTCCTGTGGCGCTTAATTCTAGCCCTGAACATACCTGGTCCAATTGTTATAATTAAAGATAATTAGATTTACGTTCAGGTAAGAAAAATGATAGTAACGATCTCAAGGCTCTGGTATAAATTGCTGTTTAAGATAAACAGGCACATTCTGCAAAGAGGTAAAAGGCATTGTCATGCCCATTAAACAAACATGCACCCCGACAACATCATTTGTTTTTCACGATGTTCAGCAAATTACTTAGATTCTTGATATATTACTGCCATTAATTATTGATTCGACTAATCCATTAGATCTATATACGAAGTTGACATTCCAGTACATAACCTTGACGCTAACTACGCGCGTCATGCCCATATCTACATTATACACTCTTAAAATGAAAGTGTTATATTTAACATTATAAATTCCCAAGGAGTGACAACATTATATTCGTAACACTCTCAGGAAGCGTTGAAAAAGTGGTCATATCCAACATCATAGTGCTATATCAGGAGCAATACAACACTTTACATGTGTTAAATTTAGCAATGTAAAGTGTTGTATTGCTCATGATACAGCGCTATGATGTTGCATATAACACTTTCCTCGGACAATTATATTGTTAAATACAACACTTTCATTTTAAGAATGTATATCGATGCAGAGATTCATGTTTCACCCCCTTATACATGTAATGAACTCACAGCGTCCAAAAAACTGGACACGATGGTGAATGATAAATGAATAAGAATCAGATGATTTTGTGTCTGTGTATATTAACCAGGTGCAAAACGCTATACGCTTATTGCGGAAGAAATTTATAAGGGAAATTATTCGACATTGGAGCTCAAAATTGAAGCAAGCTGGGGATGAAACAAACCATCATATGTATCGAGCTCCTATTTCTGATGCTGATTACTTTCTTTAGATGGAATATGTTAGCTGCCGGGGGATATCGAATTAATCCCTCATTATACCTTGAATCGATTAGACTCCTTGGCACCAAGAGGTATATTAGTTACGTAGAACTTCAAATGACGGTACTAGCACGCTTAAACCGAAAACCAATTTGTTCTTGCAATACCATCTTTGCTGTCCCATGTGATGGCTATCAAATCCTGTTACGAAGGTACGGCGTATACAGACATGCATTAAGGAGGATGTCCCAATTCTGACCATTCATTTTCAAAATCATTTCAGATACAGGTCTGATAGGGACATTAAATAGCCAACCATCGTCCACACAGGATTTCCGCGACCACAATAGAAAGGCCCTATCCTCAACGAATACCTAAGCATAAAACAAAAGTACAAGTACAAGCGAGGTGCAAGGGAGAAGCGGTCATTAGTTTTCCATGGTGATGGCGAGATATCGGCAGAACATCATCATGTTCCTATATAGTCAAATATATTTATCCCTAACTAGCATTCGTGAAGCCAAAGGAATTATCAATTAATTTTCTAGGAAATAATGTATCTCAGCCTCATTTTGATTTCAGTTGTGATCGCTCATCAGGCCTATACAATTTCGTTAATACCGCTGGGAGCAAGGGAAACACTCAGTCTAAAGCACATTTCCATAGTTACAGGATGTATGACCCTGCTCACAGGGGAAATGGTCAATTGATATTGATGTTCTCAAGGTCGGGTCAGGATTTGAGGGAATTTCGTCAGAAATTTTGATTTTGGAACTTTTCGGCCTCTACACAGCAGAGGGGCCTACAGGTGTCAGCGGAACTATCATGGCAGGTATTTCCATGGCTCAAATTTGAATTAGGTGCGACTGGTTTACGCTTTAACAATGTGACTGAATGAATAGATTTGGGTGAACCAGATAGACGACGATAGCTTGTATTTTTGGAGAGGGGGAAAATTAACATTCATCCACTAATACTCAGAATGTGTATCAGAAAGAATGTCTGGAAAGATATGTTTGCCAAATTTTTATAGGAAGAGAATAGTGGTAGCAGAGATATTGGCGACAGGAATCATCATTATCAAGTTATGACGAAGATGAATATGGTGAAATGGCTCAAAGGGATTCTATTCTTGCATGCAAAGAGACGACGTAAATAGTTATACGATCACGCTATTGATTGTCATGAGAGGATAGATGTTTACGTTTATAGCTAAATATTAAAGATGGGTACAGTCTAGGTATTCAGTGAATTCAGTCATCTATGAATGCGCAGTGGCGTGTGACGTGACTTCCTACACGTGATTTCCGGATCACGGCGCATGGTGCAACTTTCGCTCACGACTTCCGTGAAGCCTTGTAAAGCCTTGGGACGGCCCACCACCCTCGGCGGCCCAGGATCCTGCCCCCCAAAAATAGCGGTCAAAAAATGTAAAACCGGTGTGTGACGTCCCACTGAGTCCCGTCACATGGCTTCGTAATATTAAATTAAATTAAAGCAGCAGGGGGGCATACCACCTGGGTGGGAGGATGGGGAGCGAGCAGACGGTGGAATGTTGTTAAAATGAAACAGGAGGGGAGGGGGAGGAAGGGGGTAGGTGGGGGAAGGGAGGGAGAAGTGGTAGGTGGAGGGAGGGAAGGAGGGGTAAGTGTGTTGAGAGGAGGGTAGGTGTTAAGAGCGAGTGGTGGGTAGATCGACTGGGAGAAAAAGAATAGACGAAAAGTATGGTGGGCAAGAAGCGATATAAAGCGCTTAATTCAATATATCCGCGGGGAGGATCTCTTGCTTAATCAGCCAGTCTATCGTGGCTATGGCCAGGTCGATGTCTGCAATAACCATTCCTACGTCATAGCCGATGAAGTCTAACTTGGAGGCAGGGCCTTTCCAAACCATTTTTTGCTCAGACGAGCATAACCTATCGCTAATTACAAGCGTCTAATCCGTCATTCATAATCCAGCCGTCGTCCATTAGAGAATATCCGCGTCCATAATCCAAAGATCTATTCCACATTCCATATAACAGTATTAGCACCAAATTCAAAAAGACAAATATAGTATACATAAACATAGGCTTGTTTCCTGCAAGCGAGAAGCGATCAACAGTTTTCAATGATGCCGGCAAGACATCATGATGTTCCAAAAATATCAAATCCGTATCGTTGATCAGTATTCTTAATCCATAATATTCGTTGTAAAGTCGTCATCTAAAGAATGATGTATCTCAGTCACGCTTTGATTGTGACTGTTCATATGAGTACCATGAGGATCTAGAAGTACATGGTTCATACGGCCCCTAGCCCCGGGTTAAGCGGAATTAGACACAAGTTACGAAACGTAGCGCCATAGATCTTGCACGCTACGTTCGTATTTTGCTATCAGCATGCGATATGTATCGCCAAATTTGAGAAACTTTGAGTGGAGGCGCTTGGTGGAATAGCCCTGTTTTATAAGTTTCTGCAACAATGTTTTGTGACGTTGATTAAAATCGTCACATTTAACACAGGATCTAGCAAATGCTACTAAGCGAGATATGTATACGCCATATCCTGCATATTCCCACTGGAATATTACTGTCCAGAAAGGGATAGTTTATGATGTCAAAATTGTAATCATCTCTTTTGTCATAAAGTCGACGAGAGAGAATGCCCGCTTCATTTTTATAGAGATAGAGATCTAAATATGATGTGCCTGTAGGCTATCTGTAGTTTCTTTCAAATCCAGTGATGGTGGATATATATCCTTCACTGCGTCATTTATATAGCGATTATCCACAGCGAGAAGATCGACTATATAGCGTTTGGTGAATGAGAAGGAACGGGCTTTGAATGGATCGGTTTTTGAAAGCGCCTGCATATAGTTATATTCATAAGAGAACAGATACAGGTCAGCCAACAGGGGTGCACAATTAGTACCCATTGGAATACCTATATGCTGCTGATATATTGTGTTGCCAAATTTCACATAGATATTTTTAATGAGAAATTCAAGCAACTCTATAAACAAAGAAACATCCCATGAATGATATCTCTTGTATGTAGTCGAGCTAAAGAATGCCGCTAACGACAGCAGCATGGTAGGCCATGTTAGGCAGCATTTTACCATCAATTGACGACCTGCGGTGTCAGCCATGGCTTTAACATGACCGTCTAGGCTAAGCCGCGTTCTCGCTGATATATTTCAGAAGCTTGAAAACCACCTCTAGGGCGGCATCTGTTGATAGGTTTTGCTTTCCAAATGCTGGGCTCTCATTTGCTCCTACCCAGCCAGATCTTTCGATGATATCTTCGATCAACGGCGCTGCTCTGGCTGAGAGTGTTGCTGGTCTACGTCAGCTCCCCAAAGACTGGTTGGCTACTTTACCCAACTCTCGCAGCACAGGGTCTGGATGTTTTTCACGTTTCGCCATTGTGGCAGCACCATGCATTGCTGACCAAAGTTCTTCAGGTAGGCCCATAGTCGCGCGGCTGACTGCTTGCAATTCCCATATTAATACTAAATATACTAATGCGCTGAAAAAAGGCCTAGCTACTAAGGGTGGTCGTGCGGACGTTGTAGTGGTTCCCAGAGGCTGCGCATAGCGTCTTTAATAATCCGCCTATAGAAAGCAGTTTATCGTGATTCTATTTCGAATGCCCTGGCAAACTTTGTCCTTGCTTCCTCCCTGCCCTGCTTCAGAAGTTCGTTTTTTTCTTCCTGGCTAATATGTGAAGCTTTCAACGATTTAGCCCTGATGGCGTTTCTCATCGCATCATATTTAGATTTCTCGGCTAGGATGTGACGGAACTCGCTATCAGAAATTTTGTTATCCACAAGTGCTAGCGAGATAACATCTGCGATGGAATCCAATTTCGATGACGCTAGAAGGCGAATTTCATCGTGTTTTTTAGCTTTTATGGCCAGGCGTCGAGATATAAACTTGCAAGCTATTCCAGCCAAACCACTTGAAAGAGCCGAGACTTCAAGTGCTACAACAACGGGTGCGGCAATTATAGTCGACAAGAGGCCGACCCTAGTGGCGCCGAGACCCAAAGCCACTGTGGCAAGCGCAGAGACAACGCCATCTACGGCATTCACCGCTTTACGGTATTTTTTGTACAAGCTCGACCGTGAATCACGATCTTGGGCGAGTTCATGCTGTATATCACAGTTGTGCTTTAGCCTGTAGTCATGCACGGATTCAGCCTCGTCCAATGTTGGATATAGTCCGATTATCCACTGGCTTCCAGTAAATTTATATACTGTTGTCAATAATTTCTAACTCAAGGTTATCCAAGGGTCGGTTGATCACCTTGAGACTTTTTAAGCTGTCGCTTTGAGCTAGGAATATTTTGTCCACGACCACAACGTTCCCTATTCGTGTAATTACGCCCTCTAACGACACACGCACGACAGGTTTTTTAGTTGCGCTAAGAGCAATGTAAATCCGCAACCCTTGATTAGCGTGCTTATCCTGCAACTTTATTTGAAAATCTGGTAGTATGTCCATGAAACTGTCGTGAGCGGGAGCAGGTGGTAACTGTATTGCAGCAAATATGGTTGAGTCTGGAGGAAGAGTGGTCAGGACGGGGAACGACGTATTCTTCACTAGAGCCCCTCGAGGATCAGTGCTTCTTATATAGAACTCCCCGTCCTGGAGGTGTATTTTGACGTTGTTTTCAAACGGACCGTAGGACAGGAATGCCATACCTCGATTTAAAACTTTTCTCACGCCCCCGAGTTTATCGATCTGAACTCCCGATTCGACCGCAGCAAGGTCAATGAGCCAGCCTATATTGTTACTTTCGGCGAGAGTCCATTGTCCGTTTTCCTTTTTAACGAGGCTATATCTCACGTGCGTCCATGTGTTTACCGTGCTAATATCTTCAAGGTCTTTGAAACTTACATCCGTGGTTCTTCCTGGCGTAAGCTTCTTTCGATGGTATAAGCCGTTTCTGAACTGAAAGCCGTATAGGCGGTCGTTGTGACCTGCCTCTCCAAATCCCACGGTATCAGCGAGATCGCTTAAGGCCAGATCACTGCTCACCCCGAATGGTCTGGAGGGCCTTGTCAAGCCCACGCAGCTCTCGGAGATTTAAAGGGGGTCACGCATGGTGCCGAGGACTTCATCGATTTGAGCGTCCGTGAAGGCCGTTTCCATTTTCTGAACAGCGTCTGAGGCTCCCTTGGCTGTTCTGTCGAGATCCTGGAGTTCAACGCTTTCGACAGCCGCTGCAGCCCCACCAAGCTCTTCGCTCGCTGTCTGTAGAGCTACCACAGCCTGAGGGGGCAGCTTTGTTGATGATTGACGGCGCCAGTCTATAAACCCTAGTTCATCCCGAATTGCGCTGAGACCGCCACGCTTCCCGGCTACCGTGGACAGGGAGAGAGGTTCGCCTGTACGAATGTTGGGGTAAGCCACAAGGCGCAGCTTCCCGTCAGTCGTGAGTTCAAACTTCGAGTAATCCCTACCTAGGTTAGGAGCAATCCCCTTCTCTGCCTGGTAGTTGCAGTAGTCATCGACAGTTGTCTGGACTAACTCTTGCTGAAGAGAGAGAGTGGCAGGAGAGCGGTCGCCTTCCTGCGCTTGCGCGTCCAAAGGACCCTGGCAGCCGGTGGACAAATCGCCGTCGTCCGTTTCCTCGTCCCTCCTCGTTTCTGTCTCTTCGAGATGGCCGGTATCAGCATCAGCCATATTGAACGATCACAGCTTATCACTTCAATATCACCTTGGCGAGATGGCTTCTTTAGAATACTCGTCGCTATATAGCTGAAATATTGCTGAATGCGACGTTAAGCCTAAATTCTCTCTCTCCCTTTCTTTAGAATACGGTCGCAAGCTTACTCCCTACCGCAGACTTCGCGAGCCACTTGGGATCAAGGGGGTTCGCCAGGCAGTTATGATCACTAACAACCCCAGCACTATCGACCAGAACCAACAGCTACTGGTGCGTTTTCCCAATCTCGGTGCGCACGATGTTATCGTTCCGGGGACCGTTCGCCTTGCTTTCAACATCGAACTGAAATCATCCGACGCGAATCGAACCGCGGCTCAGAATCTGTACCGCGCAATCATAAAGAAGATAACAATCAAAATCAGCGGCAATGAGGTTATGAGCATTGACGACTACGACGCATACCACTGCTATCGCGATCTGTGGAAAACAGCCAAGGAGTGCGATAATGCAGCCTACCAGGGTATAGATACCAGCAAAAACCGGAACACGACAAAGCTTCGGGTTGGTGCTGGGGATGCTGAAATCAAGAAAACAGATGAAGCCATAGCACGGCCATACGGCAACCGCTACTTTGTCCCGCTTGACTTTGAGTTGCTGGACAGCCACATGCCTTTCTATCAAAGTGCGCTTGGTGATCGTCTGGAATACGAACTGACATTTAACGATTACAGTCGCGTGATCGTCGCAGACGGTGATCCAGCTGCCAGTTACAATATTTCGAACATCTGCCTAGAGTCCGAAATGGTCACGCAGAATGATCTCGCCAGATTGATCCGAAACCAGTATGCAGGACGCCTAGCTCTCCTCTACGACACGGTGCTCCGCCACCGCAAACCGACACGTGACAAGCCTGACAGTCTCTGGAACATCAACTTGAACGTGCCCGTTCGCAGCATGAAGGGCATTCTCATCCTGTTCGAAGACCCTGACCCCTGGAAACGCGACACTGAGGACTTCTATAATCTGCTCATCACGAAGGTGGAGGTGTGCATCGAGGGCGTGCCGAATCAGTTGTACAGTCAAGGACTGAGAGCGCACCAGCTGTGGGATGAGACCAAGAAAGAGTTCGCAGCCGGTAGTAAACGCCAATCCGAGGTTGCAATGGCCTCAAAAGACCTGGATCTGGCTGACGTCTCTCTGGGGGAGTTCCTGACCACAAAATATGCACTATGGCTGGATCTGCGAGCCTCGGACGATGACGGACTACATGGGAGCGGTCGAAGAGTGGTGAATGCCAGCGAGGGCATCACCATCCAGATCACAAAGGAAGCAGAGCCGTCCCGCGCATTGAACGTTTATCTGTACATCATCATGGATGCACAAATGCGAACTGACATTTAACGATTACAGTCGCGTGATCGTCGCAGACGGTGATCCAGCTGCCAGTTACAATATTTCGAACATCTGCCTAGAGTCCGAAATGGTCACGCAGATTGATCTCGCCAGATTGATCCGAAACCAGTATGCAGGACGCCTAGCTCTCCTCTACGACACGGTGCTCCGCCACCGCAAACCGACACGTGACGAGCCTGACAGTCTCTGGAACATCAACTTGAACGTGCCCGTTCGCAGCATGAAGGGCATTCTCATCCTGTTCGAAGACCCTGACCCCTGAAACGCGACACTGAGGACTTCTATAATCTGCTCATCACGAAGGTGGAGGTGTGCATCGAGGGCGTGCCGAATCAGCTGTACAGTCAAGGACTGAGAGCGCACCAGCTGTGGGATGAGACCAAGAAAGAGTTCGCAGCCGGTAGTAAACGCCAATCCGAGGTTGCAATGGCCTCAAAAGACCTGGATCTGGCTGACGTCTCTCTGGGGGAGTTCCTGACCACAAAATATGCACTATGGCTGGATCTGCGAGCCTCGGACGATGACGGACTACATGGGAGCGGTCGAAGAGTGGTGAATGCCAGCGAGGGCATCACCATCCAGATCACAAAGGAAGCAGAGCCGTCCCGCGCATTGAACGTTTATCTGTACATCATCATGGATGCACAAATGAACATCGAGGATGGCCGACTCAAAGAAGTGCTCAATTAATGGCGCAGCACCGCTGCTTCCCAAGATCTCCACTCCGCTATTATATGTGGCCAGACCGGGTGTGAGAAAAGAGTTTTCGCTCTTGACCTACTTGAAGGCCACTTCCATGGTGTCTTTGAGCACATCGTCATCCTTTGCCCCACGATTCACTACAACAAGACCTATCTAGCCCGACATTGGGTCTGGGCTGACCCAGAGATTTACATAGTCGACCCCCGGCGAGCGCCTCCACGACTATCTGCGAGCATTCTGTCGCCTATTTGCCGGAGAACATACTTTGTACATCATTGACGACTGTGCCGCAAGCAAGGCTCTAACCAAAAAGAAAGACAGGCTGTCTGAGCTAACCTTCAGTGGCCGCCACACAGAGCAGTACGCCTCGATCTTGAAGGATCTACGAGAGCAGACGCGATGGTGCGCTTTGTTTCACTGTAAGGACCGCGATTCTTTTGAAGAGTGCCTCCACGAGAACGATGTTATTCCAACGAGAGATGAGCGACTCAAAGCTAGAGCGCTGCTGGCAGAAACATAACATGCAAAACTCCTGTTGGAAACTGACCAGCCGGCTACGTATATGGTTGTTAGCTAACCATTGGACAGCTGCGCGCGTGCTGATTATACGGTCAGGCTGTAAAGTGCTACTGCTTGGCCAGATTCTTACTCTCGGGGCTTACTGTACATCATTTACGAATATATTAAACTGAGGAGATACGTAAGGCATAGTGTCAACTTTTGCCTGCGGTACACGCAAGTGATACGGGCCACGCACGTAGCAATGATGGATTGCGTTGAGATTATTGACAAACTGTTGGAAGAAGAGGCAGAGGGTCGTGCCACCAAGACGGCTTCATCTAGTTGCCACGACGACTGCGCGGCTGCCGGAACCGCAATGTCTCGCTCTAGCTCCGTAGGAGCCGCCGGGATGACTATGGCTAGTAAGCGCGAAAGACTAGCAGCATTGGCTGCCGGAGGACAGGCCAAGGAGTACATGGGGAGGGTCATTACACCGGACCAGGTCGAAAGCCTAGACGATATAGAAGTTGACAAACTGTATGCTCGCTATGAAGCGCGTCTGGGAGCTAAGATGACTAAGACCTTGGGGACAGCTGCACTTCAGCTCTATGCCATGGCAGCCAGCACTTTGCTCCCCATTCCATCTGAAAATCAGTCAAAGCTCGTTGCTGACCTAGAAGATGACCCGTTCGTTGAGCATGCGCTAAGCAATGCTACCTGTCAGCTATACCACCGCTTTGGAATGTTCTTAGCACCCCTGACCACATTACTTACCACTGTTAAACACAGCCAATTTGGACACACATGCCCCCGGACATATGCGCCTACGTTCGATGATGATGGAGGTACTGGAACCACAAGCGAATCAGCCACCGGTGAGAGTGACTCGGCAGACCCTCAGTCAGGATATGACAGTGCCTGATGAAAAGAACCCTAGGAAGCGGGACGAAAGGGCGCTGCCGCGCGGAAGGCCAAACAAGGACGACTGAAAATGGAGCTCAAGGAGGCCAAGGAACGTCTGGCATCCACAGGAGTGTCACAGACTGCCGAGACAACCACCTCAAGCACCGAACCGACCGTCGGAACCACATGAAGTACTGGACCACAGTGGGCTCCTTATATACTATGCGGTTTAAGAATTGCAGGGGCTCTGCTCGTGGGATACATATTGCGCTCGCGTGCCTTTTCAGGATCGATGCCTGTGAGAGAGCCAACTGATCGTCGAGCGGCAGCGCGCCTGACGCCAGTCGTTCCGACCGAAACTACGGGGACCGGGCAGCAATTAGAGGATCCTTTTCGTATGCAATAATGTTTTCAAAGATGTCAAACTTGAGCAGAAATGGTAAAAACAGGAGCCGTGCCAGCGGGAACCACGTATAAAATATGGCCTCGATTGCCTTGCTAGTGGGTGGAGCTCTGGTCAATGCTCTTGCCTTCAGTGGATCGAATTACCTCTTCTCTATGTTTCGAAGTTCGCGTGTTGACGGAGAGCGTAAACGTCATGACAAGGCCATAGAACAGCTCCAGGCTGCAAGGGATGCATGGACAAAAACGCTGAAGAAAAGTGACAAAAAACTACACGTTTTTGGTACACCACATGGCCGCCATTTTGAATTTTCCCATGATCCTCTGCTAGGGGGTTAAGTGAATGGGCTCAAAATGACCGAAATATGATAAACTACAAAGTCAGGAAGTGTCAGTTCTCAGTTTTCTTTCGTTTCGGAGATACGATAGAAAGTTTAGTATACGTATACAGTAATGACAATTGGATAGGCCTACTTATGTAATCTAAATTCCTGAGACTGACCCTGAAATCTTTCGGAGCTCCATGCCATCTGCGGAATGGAAAATATAGATTCGTAGACAATTTGGGGCACTCAACCATCCGGATATTTCAGGGATAGCATTGAGACGGAGTACCAGGGGCGCTGATGTTATCAACATATATGCATGCAACAGTTAACTTGAAGAAGTCGAAGTTTGGAACACCTTAGTCGTAGGGACATCTTCATTCCCGAAAATGACCTTTTCAGCATTTGGGGCCAGTATGTCATCGGTGCATTGAAAGGTAACTTCAGAGACAATGTGGAGCACCTTAGTCTTCTGATATCCTTCGTACATGTGTACCTCTGGCACCGACGGGCGGGGTGTCTGGCGTCGAACGCTGTACCTAATGGTGTTCAGACTGGTACATGTATTGGGACGAAGTCATAATTCATTTGTTGTGGTTCTGTTGTCATATCCAGAAACTGTGGCAACAGTTTAAAAACTGATTCCAGATACTCAATATATTTCCCTCTGCATTGTCAATCCAACAGGTCATTCTTAGTACACCGACGGACAGTGTCCTGTTGAAACATCTTATATTGCTGGTAAAGAAACACATACAACCATATCGAGAAAAGTTTGTGAAAAGTAGTGATGAATTAGAAAAGGGCTTCGTTAAGAAATGGAGCCCCCTGGCAAACATCTTTGTTTAATTTTATGTATGCATGTCAGTAAACATGGATGGCGGTAAAACAACAGGCAAACGCACCGTGAATAGAAGTAACAGAAAAGGGTTTCTTGTACCGTTATAGAAAACGTATTTCGTACTATATATTACCTCTGATAGTGAATTTCCCGCATGATCCACTATGTTTCTGAATACAAATATATTTGCTCCTCTATAATTATCTGAAGGACTGAGTGATCCGAAGGCAATATTATGAGTCACTCCAACTTCTTCTATCCTCTTGAACTGTTTGTCCGGGAGCATGGAGAAGGGGTCGGGGGTGGCAATCGTTTGCAGACCCGTCATTTAAGACAACTTCAATCGGCAACACTTTGCGTGCAATATACTTGGCCCTTTTCACTCCTTGGTTGAATGGTTCTCCACATGTAGTCACCTATTGCGTGTGTCTTACATGACGGATTTGCCCAGTCGTTCTCGTACAAATTCTTGTTATTGGCTTTAACCAAGTAAAGGTAGAAGTTTTAAAAACCCTCTCTATGGACTTTCGTGTTTTTTCGGCCAAAGAGTGGGTAGAGCATTTTATGGAGAAAAAAATTATAATAATAAAACCCCGTTTGTCAAAATCTCATTCAGCCGAAGTGAACAAATGACCAGATGATACGTTGTGGATCACTGTGGGGATCCTTCAGAAGGTTGATTTTTCTTCTTTTTCACTTGCAGATACGAATCAAACAGTTCATAATGATCCTACTATAACACTTTCGCACATTAACGTATCATATAATCATGTCTGTATTATTTATGTTATGTATATGATTTTATATCACTGATAGTATAATCTAAGAACCCGGTAAGCCCTGGCTATGTGGGAACAGTACGGGTGTCTTTGTAGCAGACCATGGCACTGTTTGAATGCTTTGTTACACCAAAGATGGAACCTATAGTCTCTAAAATAACCAGACTGATATTCAGTCTGTCAATCAGAACAGCGCCTCCTGGTGCCGGAGAGTGGAACTTTGGATGGCCTATTGTGAGGGTCTTATAGAGATTGGTTTTCCTACAAAATATGGATTGCCAACTTTTCTTGGAGGCGGAAATATCGCTATATTATCCTTTAAAGGTAAACAATTGCTTCTCCCTTATTACCCACCCTGAAAACCTAACTGCGCACATTGCAAATAATACATATTGAATACTGAAGATCTTTGCAATCGAATATGACTTAGGAGCTCCAAATTACCTCTATCTCAGAAACGCATACATACGGTTGTGCGCAATGTGCAATGTCATATTTTGACTTGATATATGACTAGGATCCTCCAAATTATTCCAATGGTTTTCTCACACAGGTATAAAATCAAGGTGCCTAAAGGATATACGAGTATTGTCACATAGATGAAAATATAGGTTAAAAGTGAGTTGGGGCTTTGATATCGCTGGGACTTTTACATACGTTTCGTCCATGTAGATGACTTGGGTCATCCTAATTTAATACAGAGGGTTTGATAACGATTACGTGTAAAGATTTTCAAGCGTTGCTTATTTTTTTAACATAGCTCTTTCAACAGATATCGAAGGTAATTTCTACAGACGTAGATAGGCCCAACGTATATCGCCCTGCCAGACGTAATCGGTCATTTTTTCATTTTTGGACAAAACGCGTCAGCACCGCTCCGATGAATCTTCACCCACATAGATAGTCCTCACTTGTTTTCAGTTTTGACAAATGACGTCGATTCTGCATGCAGTGTTCGTAGGATTTGTCGCAATTCAATCGCAGTAAACTCAGATATAATATCACGGAATATTATATCTGACTTCAGCGTTATATAAATCTCTTGCGAATTTCAAAGAACATTTGCTATTCCCGACGGTACTAACTATCGTTACTATAGTTGCAGGTACATGTTTTACGCATTGCATGTAAATACTTTTAGAACAGCTGAATGCAAGCTTGGCTATTGCTAAGCACCAGACAGCGTGTGCCTTACAACCTGGGTATTGTTATCTATTGTTTTAGTATTTGGGGTGCAAACTCTTTGTGTTGTTT
>JAVTVY010028172.1:0-111572 GCA_036873755.1 Hanleya hanleyi
AATGCCCATCGGACTGGTACATGAATTCAAGGTACAATAATTTAAACTAAATAAATTTTATTCCTTAATTAATCTATTTTATTTTAATAAACAAATCTGCATACATGTGAATGAGTACTTTAATTCTGATTGCAATAGATGCACAGCAAAAATCTCTAAAAGGAAATAATATACATGTTAATAGCGCTCTAGAATATGTTTCAATACGCCACTGTATATGTAAAGTTCATCATCTGAAATGTAGTTGTCTTTGGTGGACACCGCTATTAATTAATTGGAATTCACTACAGAGTCTCGAGAATATTCATAATTCACCTGCACATAAATGGATTTGTATGCATATTGAAAACCTACATGATGGTTGAGCAAATTATTACTGAGTAGTTTTGTACACATGTCTCAGAAAACCATTAAGACTATGATATGTGTAGGAAAGCTAATTTATACCGATGGTATATTGTATAAATATGTTTCAAAAGTCCCTGCTACTATAACATGCATGTACAAGGAGTGAATTCCTATCGATTTTGCTGTTTCTCGGGTGTTTCTATATTGTATAATAAGTATTCTGTGTGGACATTGTCCAAATAATATTTTCTCACTTGTGCTTCTTATATGCTGAGCATAACTAACTCCACTACTACACGAGTAGAAGCTCAACATCTGAATTACTATAGATTTCGTTGGTGTTGTCTCCCATGTACTTCAATACAATTCTTAGCTTTTATGTTCAAATGATATTTTCTCTCTAGAACTGCAAACATATTGAAAACCTATATGATGGCAGAGCAAATTATCACCGAACGATTATCATACAAAATCTCATAAAACCAATTTACTACCGACCATGTATTGTACAAATGTATATATAAATATTGTCTCAAAAGTCACTGCTACTAATATAGCATGTAGAGTGAGTGACTAAATTTCTGCAGTATTGCACTCTATTTGTTATACTTTAATTTGCTGAGGATACGTATATATGCTGATTTGTTAGTGGTGCTTTCGAGTACAACTAACACCACCACTATACATGTAGAAACTCAATATTTGAATGTCTATAGATTTCGCTGGAGTTGTCTCCCGTGGAGCTCCAAACTAAATAACTATTAGCTTTTATGGGTATTGTCCAAATATTTTCTCTTCCAATGTCCATATGGAAACCTATATGATAGCAGAGCAATTCATTACCGAGAATTCCCACGTGATTAATCAATATTTAATCAAAACAATAATTAGATTACTTAGCTATATTGTATGATTAATTTCATCGCTATATATGTCGAATCTCAACATATGAACTACTATAGACTTCGATATTGGAACCTTTCCAATTTATTTCTTATTAGATTTGCTATGTACGCATATCTACTCTATACTAGTCTCAAGTATTTGCTTGTTGTAAATCCACTGGAATCATAAACTCTCTGCATGTTTAGTAATCAACGCCGATGGTTACATGTATATGTTGCTCGGCTAAGGGTATATTTAACAGTCGCTGAATATGTCAGTATGCTGTTGCTATGCGAACATACTAGGCCAAACTATCTGATTGGTATCTACGTTAAGGATGTCCTCTGGTGGTTATATTTGTGAGTTTTGCCCCCTTCTATTATAAAATATTAGAAAATCATTTATTCAAGGATCTGATCAGCGGAATGCATGATGAATTCTGAAAGATATTGGTTATATTAGTCTTCTCATTTCTCAGTTTTCATATATACTTTAAAAGGTTACTTTAATTATCCCTAGCGGACATTCTTAACTCACTACCTATGCAGAGATCGATTATATACGCAACTGCGTGTATCTAAGCTACACTGTTTCATGATATAACCTCCCAGTGATCAGTTGTCTTGAAGGAAAATATATAGATAATACGGACAATGGTAATTTTATATTTTATATAGGTTTCGTGTCATCCTTTCCCTATGTATTTTTTTTTTGTACTTTTTTTGTTATACTTTTTGTCAATCCAGATCTATATATATAGCTGTTTTAGATCAAAGATTGCTTGTGAAAATGGGTTATACTGCACTCACATTTAATAGAAAGAATGGATAACATTGATCCTGAAGCTGTTCCATTCCCAAACCTTTTTATCTTTCCTTCCATTTTCTGACGAAGACTCGCTACCGAAACTCATCGATATAACTACCACTACGAATCCCGAAATAGATCTTGCATTCATTAGTAATAAATGTTTCAACCCGATCCAGTTAAATGATATTGATCACTGTAAAACCCTAACTGATGATAACGAGCATGAAATTTCGCACTGGGGAAATCTTGACATACATCAATCCAATTACTACACAGAAACGTCGTTTAAAAGTTACTCGAAATTTTCGCGTTCAAAAGACAATGAATCACTGTCATTTATACACATGAATGCTAGAAGTCTCGGTAAGTTCTTTTCTGAAATTACCGGTTTTATACATAACTTAGAGCACAATTTTTCGGTGATTGGATTTACTGAAAGTTGGCTAAACCCTTCAACTGAATCTTTATTTGATATACCCGGGTACAAATCATTTTCATCGTCAAGAAGAAAAAAAATGGGAGGGGGACTTATTCTATACGTAAAAGATACCATTAAATATTGTAAAGAACGCAAGGATATGTCCTTTCTTGATGACGACGGTGAATATGAGTCATTGTTTGTCGAACTAGAATTTAACAATGAAAAACATATTGTTGGTATATTCTACCGTCCACCTGGGAAAAATGTCAATGTCTTCAATCGCCATCTCACTAACATTTTTAAAACAATAGATAAAGAGCGGAAAAAGTCTATCCTCATGGGAGATTTTAATATCCATTTATTTAAGACTGATATTCACTGCCCATCGAAGGAATTTCTCGATATTCTTAAATCTAGTTACTTCTTTCCTCAAATTACAAAACCGACTAGAGTAAAGGAAAATTCAGCAACGCTAATCGACAATATATTTTTGAATTTCCACGAAGACAATCTTCTTTCTGGTATATTTTTAACTGATATTACAGACCATTTTCCTGTTTTCCATATACTTCAAACCGTACAATTATACAAAGCGCCAAAAGAAACAATAACATACAGGCGTGTTACCCCAGATAATAAGGAGAAGTTTATTAAAAAGATTGAAGACATTGCTTGGGGTCCTATTTCTCAAGAAAACGCTGATGTAAACGACGCTGTAGATAAATTTATAGTTGAATTCAACTCTGCCTATAATACATGCTTCCCGTTGGTTACCTTTGAAACATTTAGTAAAAGTATTATTAAACCCTGGGTAACCTGTGGTATTCTAACCTTAATCCATGAAAAGAACAAGCTATACAGAAATTTCCTGGCTAACAAGAACGACAACTCTCGAAAACTTTATAGAACATATAGAAATAAATTGAATCATACTATTCGAGTATCAAAAAAACATTATTTCGAATCAAAATTTAACCAGTTTAATCAAGATATAAAGGGAACATGGAAAGTGCTTAACCAGCTGATAAATCGTAAGAAAGGGTCAACAAAATCCAATTCGTTTATCATCGATGGTAAAGAAGAAACCGATAATTATACGATTGCAAATAAATTTAATGAATATTTTGGTACAATCGCAGCTAACTTAGACGCAAAAATACCTGATGTTGCACCAGTATTTAGTGAATATCTTGGACCATCCATAGCTGAAAATTTTGTATTTAGTTCTGTAAGTCATTCGGACATAAAGGGCATTATTTTGTCCTTGAAATCTGCTGCTCCGGGCCTAGATGGAATTCCTATGTCGGTTGTTAAACTTGTGACAGAGTCTGTCTCAGTGCCTATTGTGCATATTGTCAATTTATCGTTTCGCACCGGCATCGTACCAGACTGCTTCAAAACCGCAAAGGTGACTCCAATATTTAAATCCGGTGATTCGACAGCTGTCAATAATTACAGGCCAATATCTGTTCTGCCATGTTTAAGTAAGATTCTTGAGAAGCTTCTGGTTAACATGATGACAGATTTTCTAGACTGTAACGATGTTATTGCCAATGAACAATATGGATTCAGGCGTAATCATTCAACTTCCATGGCAGCAATCTCTCTTTATGATAACCTGGTAGCTGCTAAGGAATAAAAAAATTACAGTGTGGTCACATTCCTGGATTTATCCAAGGCATTTGACACCGTTAACCACAATATATTACTATCTAAACTTCACCACTATGGATTTCGGGGCTTGAGTAATAATTGGGTGAAAAGTTATTTATCGAACAGATCACAATGCGTGTCTTTCAATAATGTTTTATCTTCTCCTACGTCTGTCGCATGTGGAGTCCCTCAAGGATCAATCCTTGGCCCACTCCTCTTTCTGTTATATGTCAATGATATAGCCAATACATCTGATCTACTACAGATAATTCTTTTTGCCGACGATACTAGCGTCGTATATTCATCGAAAAATCTTGATGAAACAGTCAAAAGTTTAACAACGCTGTCTATATCAGGTCAGGAGATCGAATTGGTCAATACATTTAAATTTCTTAGGATATTTTTAAATAATAAATTAAACTGGACAAATCATATAGACTATATTTGTAAAAAAGTTGCCAGGAATACAGGTATTATAAATCATGTAAAACACTCGGTGAACAAGAAAACACTGTTTCTCTTATACCATTCTTTGATTTATCCCTATTTGGCATACTGTAATATCCTATGGGGTAATACGTATATAACACACTTAAACCCACTCACTGTACTTCAGAAGCGTGTTATCCGAATTATCACTTTGTCAAACAAACTTGAACATACACTGCCGCTATTCCAAAAACTAAATATTCTCCCATTACCTCAGTTGAACCGATTTCTATCTCTTACCTTTGTCCATAAATGCCTGCTTCATCCTGAAACTACACCTATCCCATTTCACAATTATTTCAAAAGATTAACTGCAATCCATAACTACGCAACTAGGAGTCAGCAGATAAATCTATATAGGCCTCTATACTCATCCAACTTATCATTTTATACAATAAAATTAATGGGACCACGGGAATGGAACAAGCTACCCGCGTCACTAAAAACCATTATGTCAACTTCCTTGTTTAAATCAAGACTTAAAACCAATTTAATTGAATCACTATAACCCGTTTCCACGTTTTAACGTTTCACTATAATTCAGTTTAGTCTTCATTTAGCACCAACTGCCCGTGTCATGGATATGAATATATATATATATACACACAACCAATTACTAATTTTATATCTCAGATCAACTTAACTTTACTTTTCCTGGGATAGAGCAAGCCCCTTGGGGTTTTATTCCCGCCGCAATTAATATGTTTACTTTTGTAAATCAACTGTGTAATTGGTGAATAAATTTCATTCATTTCATTCACAGCTCACCAATTTCCAATGTACGAGTTGTCACAGCGAAACAGCTCACCAATTACAAGTATACGAGTTGTCAGAGCATTTCCATCATAGCTCTCTAGATTTGTATCTAATACCGCTTATGCCGGTGCTAGGGGCCGTGTGGTCATATCATCCAAGTTGCCGCATGAACAGGTACAATAAAAGCGTACCTGAGATACAACACATATCACGAATCGTTAGATTCTTGGTATGTGCTTTAGAATAGGTTAACCAGAAGACTATTCTGTGAAGTCATGTGACGCAGTCAGTATGTCGGCACCTCTTCCCACTTCCCTTATATGTGTTGTAATTTTTCCTGTATATGGCGAGATTCTGCTGGTGGACGTTTCGTCCTCGAGGCCCGCCCCCTGTACAGACCTTTTGGTCTTTGATATATGTTGGCATTTGTGGGAAGTTGATGCTGGGTCGACATCGGGCCTTACAGACTAGTCTTTCGTGTTAAATGCCGTCATTTACATCTGACGACGATACAGCTCACCAATCTCCAATGTACGAGTTGTCACAGCGAAACAGCTCACCAATTACCAGTATACGAGTTGTCAGAGCATTTCCATCATAGCTCTCTAGATTTGTATCTAATACCGCTTATGCCGGTGCTAGGGGCCGTGTGGTCATATCATCCAAGTTGCCACATGAACAGGTACAATAAAAGCGTACCTGAGATACAACACATATCACGAATCGTTAGATTCTTGGTATGTGCTTTAGAATAGGTTTACCAGAAGACTATTCTGTGAAGTCATGTGACGCAGTCAGTATGTCGGCACCTCTTCCCACTTCCCTTATATGTGTTGTAATTTTTCCTGTATATGGCGAGATTCTGCTGGTGGACGTTTCGTCCCCGAGGCCCGCCCCCTGTACAGATCTTTTGGTCTTTGATATATGCTGGCATTTGTGGGAAGTTGATGCTGGGTCGACATCGGGCCTTACAGACTAGTCTTTCGTGTTAAATGCCGTCATTTACATCTGACGACGACACAGCTCACCAATCTCCAATGTACGAGTTGTCACAGCGAAACAGCTCACCAATCTCCAATGTACGAGTTGTCACAGCGAAACAGCTCACCAATTACAAGTATACGAGTTGTCAGAGCATTTCCATCATAGCTCTCTAGATTTGTATCTAATACCGCTTATGCCGGTGCTAGGGGCCGTGTGGTCATATCATCCAAGTTGCCACATGAACAGGTACAATAAAAGCGTACCTGAGATACAACACGTATCACGAATCGTTAGATTCTTGGTATGTGCTTTAGAATAGGTTAACCAGAAGACTATTCTGTGAAGTCATGTGACGCAGTCAGTATGTCGGCACCTCTTCCCACTTCCCTTATATGTGTTGTAACATGTATATATGCACATATGTATGCTGCATTCCAACAATCAGAGTTGTCCCCATTGCTCCCTAAACAAGGGGAACAACTCTGATTGTTAGAGGGCAGCATCTGTCATCCCAAAACTGCTCCGTCATCAAAAAAACTACAAAAGGAGGGAAATTTGAGTTGCCAGGTTTGTGAGGCTTGATGCTTATGATGGTGACTACACTATAGGTGGTTCAAAAACAACTACTGTGTTGAAATCATCCACATTCTGTCAAAAAAGCTGCAGAAAAATTGTTCATGGAAGTACTTTGCGACATCACATGGCAAAGGGGTTGTAGATGGTGTGAGGCGTAGATCAAAGTTTCTAGTACGAGAGAAAGTCATGAGCAAAAATGATGAGGTGGTTCAAAGTTCCGAGGATTTTGCCTCACTGGCTTCTAAACTGATGGTTGCCACCACTGTTATCCATGTATCATAGGATCAGATAGATGAGAACTTCAAAGCTCTTAATCCTTGCGTTGATGTTCTTGGGGTTCCAGGAATTCAGAGAATGCATGTTGTCGATTGCTTTGTTCAAGAGGATATTGTTAAGCTATGGCATGTCTCAGGTCAAGCTAAAGCTGATCAGGGTTTCATAGAAGTCCAAATTTTTGCCACCAGATACTGAAAATTCAGTATCTTTTTGCCCTGTATTGAGTTTTTTTTACGTTTTTGTCGCCGACCGACAGACTTGTAATTTTGCAACCATCATAAGCACCCTACTGAATCGACAAGTATGATTGTAGGTGAATGCACCAGTCCATGTGTCATGCGACCATGAACTGTAGATTGGATCACTTCACATTGAAGCCGGATAACAGCTGCAATGTTGATATTGTTCTGGATTTCAGTGTTGGTAAGGTCAATGATATCATTCCTGAACAGGCAATTCAGGTAGGGTCTTGGTGTGTTGTGGCATATGATGGTGAGATGTACCAGGATGAGGTGACGCAGATTGTTAATGGGGAGTAAACAGTTTCTGTCATGGTGAAATCTGGCAACCTGTGGAAGTGGCCATCTAAACCAGATGTTGTGCTTTATCTGCCCAGTGATATACTTAAGGTCATTGCTCCACCGGAAGTGGCAGGTTCTCGTGGACAGTTCAGGTTTGATTATTCATAGTAACTTATCCTGGGTACATTCAGGTCGGCAATGTGTTGCGCTGTGTAAAAATTTCTAGTCAGCATTTTCAATTTTGACGTTTATTCGTTCAAATGACAGAATGAGATGTCATAAGTTTCTGATTTCTATATGCAACTAAATTGACAGTCATGATAGTATGAAGTTGCAATATACCAAAATAAACTTTTATCCTGTTTGTTTGATCAAGTTTTATGTAGTTTGTTACTCTCCAATTCACACGATGACACACACGTAACATCAGGTGTTTTTCTTTTAGGGCAAAAACAAAAATGTGTATCACAACTTCAATATGCCACTTGTATGTTGTTCCCTGTGGTTTAATGTATTTGAAGTCATTAGAAGAGATACCTTCTCAATTCACACGTTTTTCAAGATGTATCTCCCTACTCCCTAAATCCAATTCCGTGTGAGTCACACACGTAACACCACTTTTGCTTTGTTAGCGATGTTGTCAAACGAGAAAAAAAAACTGACCTGCTGTAACTGACCAGCACCCAGTAGTGTAACAGAATTCTGTAATAGATGTTTATTTGTTTTGTTAAGAAAAAGTCTGTTAGAAGAAACTTCCCGAAAAAATTCTCTGAATGTCACACACGTAATGGTGGAATCGCCCTTTTCGAGAAAACCGGAAGAAACGACTCAGGGAAGAACAAAATCTATTGGCCGAAACATCGTAGTTCAACTGACGGTACTGAGAAAGAAATATATAGAGCCCGATTTGCGCGAAATTCACAACTGACAGCTTGAACACGGGACTCGAAACGAAATAAATGCTTTATCAACGCTTCTTTTTCTAGGCATTGTATTTACCATGTATACCCGATGCTGAGGCGTTTACTAGGCGAGCATCTTGTCACACGCCCTCGATGCTCGCTCATCATGAGCTACTTATTTCATCTGATCTGTCATCAGAGCTCCTAAGCTAGCGTATCTAATTCCGCTTAAGCCGGTGCTAGGGGCCGTGACTTTACTCCATAGTTTCCACATGAACATCTACAATAAATCATGCGAGGTGACGAGGAAGGCTTTCCTGTTGAGTCAGTCCTATGGTTGCTTCTTAGTCGCCAGATGTCAAATTTTCCCACCTCTTACATATCCCATCTGTTACATTTGATATCTGGAGGGTTGGAGGAGGGAAAGCATTTAGAAAGTGTTGTTTTACCACTTTTAAGTGTTGGATGCAACAGATTTAAATGTTGCATTTAACACTTAAAAGTGAATAGTTGTATGAATACAACAATTTCTAAATGCTTTCCCTCCTCCAACCCTATGGATGTTAAATCTAACATTTACGTTTTGAGAGTGTAATATATATGGCTGATTTTTAAGCTGAAGTAGGTCACCTATCAGTTACCACAGCCACAGTTTCAAGTTCGTCCTCATTTAGTATCAAACATTCCGGAATCTCGTTATTTATGGTTTCTGTGTATGTTACAGTGAGCATCACTAAAGGTTTTGTAATGAAGCCCCGGAGTATGGACACGTCTTTGTATTTTGGGCGGAAGTCTGATCTTGTGAAAGTACATGAATCTAACATATTTATGAATGAATATAGAGAATCACATTTAAACTGGATGTAGTCATTTGCAGGTGCAAATTCGTCTCTGTTATTTTGAGTATTTCTGGGGTTTAAAGCTGGTATTATTCCAGATTTCTTGTGTCGTATTTTTCGTGAACGTTTTTGGCATCTGCACATGGTGAATTTTCTAGTTGATCCGTCAGATTTTCGCTGTTCGCGGCGGTTTTTGTTTTGTCACGGTCAGTCCGACTGGGTTGACCTAGATCCCCATTTTCGTTGTGTAGGTAGGTGGCGCTGTATTGAAAATAACATTGTCATACGGGTCTTTTGGATTTTTGAAGACTGTTTTAATATATACCGCGAGCTATTTGTAAAACGGTTTACAAAAAACTTATATTATTTTCTGTTTGGTTGTTCGAATTTAATCTTTTCTGGAGCTCGCTGGGTGGAAGTCTATACTTATTTTTTAGTGCTATGGCAATCAAACTGAGAAATTACCTTTTTCCTTGTGTAGATAGATGGCGCTGTACTGAGAAATTACCATTTTCCTTGTGTAGGTAGATGGCGCTGTATTGAATATAACACTGTCATACGGGGCTTTTGCGTCTTTGGTGACACTGACTGTTAATATATCGCGCGGACTATTTGTAAACTGTTGACAACTGTTATTATTTTATTGTTTGTTTGTTCGAATTAATCTTAATTAATGGGTGGGAGTATATAATTGTTTTAGTGCTATGGCAAACAAACTGCTAGAGAGGCCACTGAGCCTTAGACTTTTTGAGCTGAATGCCGCTAAGCCGATCGGTATTTGGCGTGCTTTAAAAGAGTCTGTCGGATCAGGGCCAAAATTCCTTGATAGATTAGCGCAGGTGACAAAGGATCTCTGGATTGTGACACTAAAAAATAAACAGGCCAGAGATGTTCTCCTCTTAAACGGTATATTGGATTTCCAAGATCAGTGCGGCCACTTTGAGGATATTGCACCCACGAAAGTACTTGTCAAAATAAAATGTCCTGTGAAGATACCACACACTGACATCAGAAATATTTTTGAGAAATATGGTAAAGTGCATGATATTTCTCACGAGTACTATACTTTTGACAGAGATTTCAAAACTGGGAATAGGAAGGTGTGGATGTCTGGCATCAAAACCACTCTTCCCTCGACATTTATGTTTGGAGAATTCAGACTTTCTGTTTGGTATAAAGGTCAGGTTAAAGCCTGTTACACCTGCGGAGATGAAAATCACATGTTTTGAGATTGTCCATTTAAGAATAAATGCCTGAGTTGTGGACAGCCATGTAAAAAACGGGAGTGCAAAACTCGTGAAAACACAGGCCTGACTGACAGAAAAAACGGACTGCTTCACAATATGTGATTGAAATTCAATACAATACAGAGAAGAAATCTCCCGATACGGAAAAGTCCGCCGTTGCGGAGAGCTCTGTCCCAATGAACGCATGGGAAGTCGAGCAACCTGAAATCGTTGTTGGTACATAATCAGCAGTCTAACGAAACGGAGTCTGAGGGGATTGTAGATCCAAAAACAGTCCAAACTGGTGGTTCTCTGTTCGGAGTGGAGAATGACAGCGTTGTCAACGATAGTCAAATGATCAGCACTGATGCTACTGCACTCGATGTGGACGGCAGTCGTAGTGAACATTCACCTGTGCGTTCAGATGTTGTTGTAGAAACTGAGCTCACCACAGATGATGCCAGAAGTGAGCTACCCTTAGTAGGTGGGAAAGGAGGCGAAGATGAATATATTAGTTCTACACCTGTGCATTCTGGTGGTACCTCGAACTTCGCCCCAGATTGATGTGATTGCTGAACTCACCAAAGATGATGTTAGGAATGAGCCATCCTCAGTAGATGCACCTGTGCATTCTGGTGTTGACGATTTCAACATTTCGTGCAGTGGAAATAGTATACACAATTTTGAGAGAACATTACCACTTCAGAAATGGTGCCTAGAGAATGGTCTCAAATTCTCCGAGTTAAGACAAATTGTATACACTTTTGCAGAAAATATTTCCAGCACAAAGAAATACGCTAGACGGAACTGAGATCAAAGTGGTAAGAGGTCAATTTCTTAGGAATATTGTTTGACCACCGACTTCAAACATTCAAATCAAAGAAAATAGCTTGAAAGTTAAGTGCACGAAAGCTACTGATTTGTTCAAGGTAGTTGCCAACTATAAGTGGGGAGGAGATCAGCAAACATTTCGTCATTTATATCGGTCACTTGTTCGTTCCAAACTTGATTATGGCTGTATTGCTTACAACGGTGCAAGCAAGTCGAACTTTGCAAAGCTAGATCCTATTCTCCATCAAGGACTAAGACTTGCCTTGAAGCGTTCAGAAGATCCCATAAAGAAAGCTTATCGAAGCAGATGAATTTCCTTTAGAACTTCGAAGAATTAAACTATCTCTGCAATATATCACAAAATTGCGATCAAATCACACGAATCGTGCATATAACTGGTTTTCAAACCTTAGTTCGCGGATCTCTATTTAAAGAAACCCTCCATTAGTCCGCCTTTTGGAATTCGTATAAAACCACACATTGTTGTAGCAGCAGGTATTGAGCTTAGTCAAATTTCACCTAATAAGCTCTTTACCAATCCCACCATGGCAGTGGGTATTACACTAACGAAATATAAAACGGCACCCACGAGCCAGCTCTTGTATACATAAGAATTTGGTCTGCTGAGAGAAAAATAGATGGTTCTAAATATGGTGAGAAAATAGCATGTGCTACTATCTATAGTTCCAAAACTACAACTTGTCGACTACCAGGTAAAAGCTCAATATTCACTGCAGAAGCAAAAGTTGTATTGTTAGCTTTGAAAGGTATTGAAGAAGGAAAAAATGTCATATTCTTAGATTCACTGCCATGTCTTCAAACGATTAAATGTGGAACTTCGGCTCATCCCACTATCTTGGATACAGTTATATGACTGTAGATTTGATCAACAAATTGATATTGTGTTTTGTTGGTTGCCTAGTCACGTTGGCATCAAAGGTAATACTGAAGCTGATATAATGGCTAAGGCAGCCCTAGTGGTGAAGTTGATGTCCCATATTGCGATTTCAGACCCTCTATCTGTGCTTATGCGAGACGGCTGTTTCAATCTTTATGGGATGATGTGAATAATAACAAACTTCATGAGTTCAAAAAAACTGCAGGCTATACTCATCTGAACAGCCAGAAACGTTTCGATCAAGCCTTGATCAGGCGATGTAGAATCGGACATACACGATTAACTCACGAATATTTACTAAGCAAAGAGCCAGTCCCAAGGTGTATTCCATGCCACGAAGATCTCACGGTGAAACATATCCTTATCGAATGCATAGATTTTAAGATTGTAAGAGATACTTTTTATCGAGCGACTACTTTGGAAGATCTTTTTAATCGGGTGAGGGACGACTGCATCTTGAGTTATTTGAGAGAAATCGGTTTTAATGTGTGTATGTTTTAATGTGTTGCATTACTAAGTTATTTGCTTGAGTACTTAGTGTTTTGTTTGATCGTCGCTATATAGCTCAAAAATTGCTGAACGCGACATTAAACCTTAATTCTCTCTCTCTCTCACCTTTAAACTATGCAGAATTTCAAAGTTACATGTACATAGAGGCTTCACTTGATGTTCACAATATGGACAGACATGTGTGTATTGAAGTCTCACATGTATTATATGTCATTTAGTATGTTCACATAAACAAACACAACAAAAGCGTGGCTGGTATACAGGGATTACTTCTGGTTCGCGTGATGTTTTAGAAATATACAGTCAGCCCTATTTGTCTGTGGGTTCATATGACTTCTTGTCAGTACTCTAGCATCATTTTCCACCACCCTTTTAATAGTTGAATGTAATAAGAGAGTGAACTGAGGTCGCGTTAAGCAATATTTCAGCTATATAGCGACAATCAAACAAATTTATAAGTATTTCAACAAAAACAATTCAACAACCCAGAAGTAATCAACACAACAAACCAAAAACATGTACATACATTAAAACTTATGCAACAAACCGATTTCTCTCAAGTAACGTCAAATACCGTGTTCTTTTACCCGACTAAAAAGATCTTCTAAAGTAGCTGCTCGAGTGTAACAAAATGGTAGTTATATATATATTGACTGTACGTGTGATATTTAATTTCATGTCAGTGGTAACGATCCAGACCACTGAATATGGCATCATATAGAAGCTAGCTTTGCCAGTGTGGATAAACATGTGTGTTTTAATATGTAATTAATAGTGATGTTCTTTGCCTTATTATGTCAATGTTTAAGTCCATGTGCATATTCGAGTATGGTGTGCCAAATTTCGAGTCAACGTTAGGGGATGGAATTGTCACTGCAGTGCTGAATCTATGATAACTGTAACGATATTCAAGGTGGTAGAGCAAGGCCTCTAATACATGTACATTCAGTTTTCTGCCTATATTCCGCTTCGTTTGCTCAAAACTTCACAAGCGAGTGGCTCTCCAATATGTTGGCGAAAGAAAGTGTCCCAAGTCTTATTTATTTTACTTGATTGAATGATAGCAATCGCGTGATTCATTAATTATTCTCCAAGGTATCATCAGTATGTTGTTCGATCATAGCGATTCGGGTCTTAATCCTTTAAGGATACATGCAAGTATAATGAAATATTACTTCCCTTCAATTTAGTCTTGAGCTTATATTTTTATTGGTCATTTGATATTTTTCTGCCTGGGTTCAGTTATGTTTTATTTGGGGGAAATAAACATGCCATTGACCGATAAAGTGGTTCTCATCGCATGCAACACGGTAGCGATGCTCTTTGTAATTCGTCTTAGATATTATGGATTTCCATTGCGGCACCTGTATCGATTTTGGAGAGATGAAAATGATGATGAATTGAGGGCATCAGACAATACAAAATGAGAAGTGTTTCAGTTATTGGAGTAACACAAAACAGCCGATCATTGAACTTTTCTTTGATTGGAAGTATACATGTATCAATATTAGCACAGGATACTTACTTGATTAGTTACACAAAGTTGGTCAACAGAGGAGAATATGGTATGAATTAAACGTAACATTAAAAGGGTGATGGAAAACCACCAAGAAGCGAGATGACTCCACAGTCAACTATACTGACTGTATATTTGTAAAGAGCTCACAAGAACCAAAGGTGATCCCTGGAATGTATCTCAGCACACTTCTATTGTAGCTGTTCATGTTCACTAATGGCGTTGACTGTTTTCTTGGGTTTTAATTTATACACACACTGTTCTTACAAGCGTCTGGTCCGTCATCCATAATCCAAAGACCTATTCCATTTTCCATATAACAGTATTAGCACCAAATTCAAAAAGACAATCATAGTATACAAAAACATAGGCTTGTTTCCTGCAAGAGAGAAGCGGTCAACAGTTTTCAATGATGCCGGCAAGACATCATGATGTTCCAAAAATATCAAATCCGTATCGCTGATCAGTATTCTTAATCCATAATATTCGTTGTAAAGTCGTCATCTAAAGAATGATGTATCTCAGTCACGCTTTGATTGCGACTGTTCACACCTTCTATATCAATGGTGCTTACCCTTACTGTCCAGAAGTGCCACACTTCACGTGAAGTGTGCCTAGAAGTGCCTCTGAAGAGTACACTGAAAAAAGCACTTCAACAACAGAGGAAATACTGGCACACTTCAGGTACTTCATTAGAAAAAGGCAGCAGCAAAGGGACTCCTCAGAGACACTTCATGGGCTTTGTCAATTTCATAGTAAAAAAGAGGTTCTTCAGAGACACTTGTGAAACTTCAGAGACACTTGTGAGACTTGCTTATTGTTCAGCATAATCCAAGGTACTCCCCAAAGACACTTCATGGACTTTGTCAGTTCTTCAGCAAAACCTGGGGACTTCAGGGACACTTCTGAGACTTAGTTATTGTTCGGCATAATCTAAGATACTCCTCAAAAACACTTCTTGGACTTTGTCAGTTTTATAGAATAACTTGTGGGACTTCCGGGACACTTCTGAGACTTGTAATGTTTTGACAAACACAGAATGTCTCCTCATACTTAAGTCAAAGAGTTAATAAATATCCAGTGAGAGCAACCCGCATATTCTTGACAGTTTAAATATTCGGGACATATTGACTTCAAATAAAGCTTAAGCCTAGACTGAATAAAGAGAGAAATAAATAAATCACTAAATACATTTTATTTACTTATTTCTTATAAGTCAGAATACTTGACATGGTCGCTTGGTATAGTACAGTTTATATGTACACACATGGTATAACACAGTTTATATACATACATATATATGGTATAATACAGTTTCTATGTATACACATGGAGTAATACAGTCAACACACAGAAACTCGCCCATCAGCCATGGTCCGAATCTG
This sequence comes from Hanleya hanleyi, assembly GCA_036873755.1. NCBI lineage: Eukaryota > Metazoa > Mollusca > Polyplacophora > Lepidopleurida > Hanleyidae > Hanleya > Hanleya hanleyi. Next base: position 15,827 of record JAVTVY010028172.1, read on the forward strand.
TCGACTATGCTTTCCAATGGCAAATGGCAGTATTCGACATCCAATGATTCAACAAATGTAGCATGTCCTTTAGTTCGATTGTTCGTTCTCAGTCACGTTCAAACTTGTTTAGAAAGGTACTAACAAGGGCCCGCTGACTAAAGTTCATGAAAATACACAGATTCTTGATGCTGGCGACTGGAATCACAGGTAGCTCAGTGGAGTTCTTCTCGACACATGTCAAATGAGATGGCAATCTCATGGTGGGTGTCACAAACTGAAGTTTCTCCAGAACGGCTAAATATCTGAGTTGATTGTTGCTGCTGCACGGAAGGTAGTACCTGACAAAAACCCATATGCTGTGGCATTGTCCTGATCCAAATACTGGACGGTGTAACTGTTTCTCCTTGTTGCCTTTGTGTACCGTTGACTATGGATCACTTGGCCATGGAACAGAATCCTTTCAAACACCTGGTTATAATCAAATAGTCCATAGTTGCTAATCAGTTTGAGAACTTCCTCTGACAAAGAACAGTGTACCAGGCACTCGATAGCAGAAATCCCCTCATAGATTCAGACCATGGCTTTCTGTATTCGGTGGTGGGTCGTCATGCGATGGTAAAGTTATGCTCCAGGTGACTGGCTGAATCATATCAGTGAGTTCACTAAGTTTCTGTTGCACTGTTATGAAATGTACCAATCTGAAGATGAACTTTTTGGCTTCCATGAAAGAGTTTCCTCAGATCACCATTCAAATCTTCATAGAAGAAGCAAGAGTGGCTTCAAAGGGGTCCTAGATCCTCTACCTTCTTGGTCAGATGTAATAGGCTGTGGACGTTGGAACTCCGCTGATCGTAGTTAACATCGAAGAGTAGGCAAAACTTCAAAAGTATCTTTCTTCAAGTTCTGTTCAAGTGATGGACGACTTCAGCAGAATGAATATCGCCTCAACCAGGAGAAGGAAGTGTCTGTAGTGTTGACCCGGAAGAATGTCGTGGAGAACAGGCACGGAATAAAACAACAGAAATGTTTGAAGTTCAGATGCCTTCCAGTTGGACAAATCGGCAAGTTTCCTGTGAGTCCTGCTGACGCAGTTGGGAGACATCATGGGCTTTTGTCTTGCTCCCTAGGCCTCTTTTTAAATACGTTTATTTCTTTGTAGACCAAGCTTCTCAGTTGAGAACCACAGCTGGAGAGCTCAACAAGACCAGAAGAGGCTGTGATGTGGAAGCAAAAACAGTAGAGATTAAGAAAGCCACAAACGAAGGTTATTTAAGTACTCTGTTCGATCAGTAAAAGTTTTATTTTATATTACATAGTGTTTTGTTACGACAATTGGTAAATTGGACATGATTTATATACAAACATGTTATTTGATAAACTGTTGGCTGAACAAGTGGTGAAAAACTACCCCAAATGTAGTCTATTCAATCAGTAAAAGTTTTATTTTATACTAATATGCAGTGTTTTGTTATCACAATGGATATCTTGGATATAATTTTTATACAACATCTTATTTGATGAAATGTCCACTAAACAAATCTGTAAAAAAAAACGTTTTTTCTCACAGGTCAAGGGGCAAAGAGGGAGCTGCCTTTCGAGTCTACTGATTCGAAGAAGAAAGCTACCCCTGATCCCCAAAAGACTGCTAAACAGAACGCCAAGTTAGAGCTCTTGAAGTTGCTTGGGTTGCTGGACGATGATCTTGAGGCTGAATCGACAACGCCTGTCACCTCTACTGGTCCTGTCACCTCTTCTGTGCCCGTCGTCTCTCCTGCGCTCATCGTCTCTACTGTGCCTGTCGTCTCTACACCAGTTGCCTCTACTGCACCCGCCACTATGCCCGTCACATCTGCTGCGCCCGTCTTCACTGCGCCCCCGATCCCGGATCCACCTCATCAAACATTCTACCAACCATCCCTACAGCAACAATCGACATTCAGCATTCCACTACGTCAACATCTATATCCAGAGCTGTTCACTATGGACCCAAATCAACATCTATATCCAGAGCTGTTCACTATGGACCCAACCATCCACAACCAACAAGACCAACACTGCTATGCACCATTGCACAACATCACACCAACAAGACGACAGGTCGAGGATTTTGAGGAGCTCATGGATACAGAAGGGATCATTACACCACCCGGACCATCTCCTATTGACAACCACTGTTCACGCTGCGAGCAGTATGAGAGGAGAAATGCAGAGCATAATTATAATCAATAATCAACAGGTTTATTAAAAATAACAAGGGTCTAGTCCGTCATTCATAATCCAGCCGTCGTCCATTAGAGAATATCCGCGTATCTCAGTCACGCTTTGATTGTGACTGTTCATATGAGTACCATGAGAATCTTGAAGTACATTGGTTCATGCGGCCCCTAGCCCCGGGTTAAGCGGAATTAGACACAAGTTACGAAACGTAGCGCCATAGATCTTGCACGCTACGTTCGTATTTTGCTATCGGCATGCGATATGTATCGCCAAATTTGAGAAACTTTGAGTGGAGGCGCTTGGTGGAATAGCCCTGTTTTATAAGTTTCTGCACCAATGTTTGTGACGTTGATTAAAATCATCACATTTAACACAGGATCTAGCAAATGCTACTAAGCGAGATATGTATACGCCATATGCAGGTCCCACTGGAATATTACTGTCCAGAAAGGGATAGTTTACGATGTCGAAATTGTAATCATCTCTTTTGTCATAAAGTGGACGAGAGAGAATGCCCGCTTCATTTTTATAGAGATATAGATCTAAATATGATGTGCCTGTAGGGCTATCTGTAGTTTCCTTCAAATCCAGTGAAGGCGGATATATATCCTTCACTGCGTCATTTATATAGCGATTATCCACAGCGAGAAGATCGTCTAATTGGCTAATTGTTTTGCTTTTCTTCATTTTAGGGTTCGTATTAGCCAACCAGATATCCAAGTGGACCTCAGGGCAACTAAAGCAAACTATCCTTCGAAAGGTCAGCTGCTTCAAGTTCAAGTTGGGCAAGAAGACTGTCACCCTTGAATAATAATACTGATACTGCAATAAATTCTCATACCAAAGACTGCATGTAAATACATACATAGCACTGTGCTGTATTTGATGCACTCTTCAGGAGTACTTCCAAGTGACTTCATTATGGCATTGCCACAAAACAAATCCTACACTGCAAGCACACTTCTGACTCTGAGCCTTGCACTTAAAGGTTTAAAATATGGCCACACTTTAAAGTTACTTCAAAGACACTTCTGGACAGTAAGGCTAATTCTACTTGTGGGATCTCTATACTGTGAAGTCATTTGGCTATGTCAGTATGTCGGCACCACTTCCCACATCTCTTATGTGTTGTAATCACTGCACATGCTTTGATGTCCCCCCGTCAAGCTATGCACTTGACTCGACATCAAACTTCGTAGGGGGAAAACCACAAGTACCACAGTTTGTGGTCAGTTTTTTTGGTCAATCTGAAACATACACACATTCAGAAGGTTGCATAAGTTAATAGTACATCTAAATAGTTGCAATAGCTTAGCCCGGAAAAACACAGCAAGCAGAATCTTCATACACATGCATAACTCTCTTGATGAAATGGAAAATAAAAACAAATCCTGTTGCAACAAGAACAACATACTCACGGGCTCTTAAATTGTGTTCTAAAGGTACATTTGTACGACCTATTTTGAATTATACTCATAGTTATTTCGGATCGCATACCAAGTAAACCTTTATGTTGTGAATTTATATCGCTTGCCTAGTCGACATGCTCACAAAGCCCTACAGTACTCACCTCATCCAAAGGGGTGTAGGGAGAAGGAACAATCAATCTTCGCAAACCCCGTGGGCTGAACCGCAAATACATTTTTTTCTCATATTTGACGTTCACTTGTTCCTTCTTCAAGGGACCTGAAAGAGAGAGAGAGTGAGAGAGAGAAAGAGAGAGAAGGTTTAATGTCGCGGTCAGCAATATTTCAACTAAATAGCGTGGTCCTTCTGATTTTCTTCCCATCCTTATAATCTCAAGAGCAATGGATACTTCGGTAAGAATGTAAATCTTCACTATGTTGCAGCATGTTCGGGTAGTACTGTACTATCTTTTAATATTATTTCAAGAATGTCCATTGTTGACCTACCGATACAGAAATTTATATCTTCCAATGTTCTTCCAAGGTGTCGGCTCATTCGTCGTTGTCTTCATCATCGGATTCTCTTTGGAGAATAATAGTTGTGTATTATGTTTATTACGGGTATCAAAATAAAAACGAAAAAAGAATAACAAAAAAAATAAATAAATACACATGACAAATCTGTATGGAAGTCATGGCATAAGGATATACATATCTGTCACATATCTCCCGCATAACTAAACAGTTGTTGTTGATCAATACCGGTAGTTCACGAGTCTGTGATACAACTTAGAATTACATTCTTTTTCCTGTAAGGAATCCCAAGAACATTTTCCTACCCGAAAGCGACACAACCCTGGCAAGAACTTTCCAGGTCAAAAACGCAGGGCCGTCAACCATCACCGGGGCAAAATTGAGATGAAATATATCGAGGATCCAATTTCCAGATCTCAGACCATGAAAAGACGAACAAAGATCGTGGTCCGCAAGCTAACACCAAAGTAATTATAAGTAGGCAATACTTCTTTACCTTCTTCCGGACGAAGATCCTGCAATCTGGTTTCAATTTTCCTGTAGAAATTGATGAAAACGTCTTTGGTAGATGTTCGGATTTCATTCTGCCAGGTGCAGAGTGAGATCTATCTGGAGAGTGAGATCTAAAATACAATCTTTTTTTGTCTAACAAGTTCTTCCAGCGTAGCCGCTCGATAAAAGGTATCTCTTACAATCTTAAAATCTATGCAGTCTATGAGAATATGTTTCACCGTGAGATCTTCATGGCATGGAATACACCTTGGGACCGGCTCTTCTTTTTCCTATAAGTAATCCCAAGAAAACTTTCCCACCCGAAAGCGACACAACCCTGGCATGAACTTTCCAGGTCAAAAATGCAGGGTCGTCAACCATCACCGGGGCAACATTGAGATGAAATATATTGAGGATCAAATTGCCAGGTCTCAGACAATGAAAAGGCGAACAAATACCATGTTCCTCAAGCTAACACCAAAGTAATTATAAGTAATCTGGTTTGAATTTTCCTGTAGAAATTGATGACGCCTTTGATAGATGTTCGGATTTCATTCTGCCAGGTTTTCAGAAGGGAATTGGTGCCGGCTTGCCGTTAATCAGACATAACCTTGAGAATAAACCTTTGAATTTCCTCTTTGGTCTTGTTTGAGATGGGGCGATACCGGGTGCGATCTTCTTCCAGCACAAATACCTTCAGTAGTTTCTTTTCCGTTTTTTTTCCAATTTTATTGTTAAAAAATATTGAACGATTTTCCTTACAATGTTCCGCAAAATTGACCAATGCGGCGTCCAGAGGTATCCCGTTAACGGACTGGTGAATCACATCCGCACCTGGCTCGAGATATGAAGTCTGACGCAGACGAGCCCGCCAGTGAATGATCTCCTTTATATTTGGATCATATAGGCACAGGTCGCTGATATCTTTTGTCTTGTTGGGTGGAAATTGATCAACACTCGTCCTTATCTGAAAGCACCCTTGTCTTCATGTCCAGGAAGTCCATCTCTTGGTACGCCGCCATGTGTAGCCCAAAATAAAAGGTTGGCGAACTTTACTCTTGCGGCAACCAAACAGTCGCTATTATTACGACATACGCTACTTAGGAAAAGAAAACGAGAAAGTAAATAGGTGAAGACGTGCTTCAAGAATTTGTAGTTGGGATTCCTGACGCTGTCTAACCAATGGTAAAAGGAACTGAGTTCTGGGCTTTCATTATTGCGAATGCATTGGCGCACAAAGGGGAGAAGTTCATCACATGTCTCGTTGGAAAACAATTTGTAGAATTTGCCATAACCTGGGATGATTCTTAGCAGACTGGCAGGCAGCCTGGGCTTTGTCTGATTTGAACCAAAGCATGAAAGTCAATTCCGCTAGTCAAATGTTCCAAATTAAAACAAGCTTCGACCATGTTGATTTCGTAATGGCCAATTACAAGTGTCTAGTCCGTCATTCATAATCCAGCCGTCGTCCATTAGAGAATATCCGCGTCCATAATCCACAAGACCTATTCCAATTCCATATAACAGTATTAGCACCAAATTCAAAAAACAATCATAGTATACATAAACATAGGCTTGTTTCCTGCAAGCGAGAAGCGGTCAACAGTTTTCAATGATGCCGGCAAGACATCATGATGTTCCAAAAATATCAAATCCGTATCGCTGATCAGTATTCTTAATCCATAATATTCGTTGTAAAGTCGTCATCTAAAGAATGATGTATCTCAGTCACGCTTTGATTGTGACTGTTCATATGAGTACCATGAGGATCTAGAAGTACATGGTTCATACGGCCCCTAGCCCCGGGTTAAGCGGAATTAGACACAAGTTACGAAACGTAGCGCCATAGATCTTGCACGCTTTGAGTGGAGGCGCTTGGTGAAATAGCCCTGTTTTATAAGTTTCTGCAACAATGTTTTGTGACGTTGATTAAAATCGTCAGATTTAACACAGGATCTAGCAAATGCTATTAAGCGAGATATGTATACGCCATATGCAGGTCCCACTGGAATCAGAAGGATGTTTTGGAGCCCTTCAATTTGAACAATGAGTTTTCAGGCTAGTGTGAAAGGAGGGCCATCGCATCCAACAGCAATCGAGCTCCGCTCCCATTCACACAGCTCTGTCTGGATGTGGTGAAGCACATCACCTACAGCTTCGTAGGAGCAGTGATTTTCAAAGCACGGCTCACACATTGAAACCTGACAAAAGAGAAAGATCAAAGTGTATAAGGAAAATTACCAAGATCAATAACCAGGGTTTGACTATACAATGTTTGGGCATCAATACAGATAATATCTTACTCCTGCTATAATAATAATTAAATTCGTAAATTGTAATAAATAAAAGTATTTGTAATGACGAAATATGTGGATTACAGTATGTTTCATTGAATTGGAGCGATATGCAAGAGGTGGGAAAAATTGAGGACGTCTAGTGACTAAAAAGCAACCATATGACGCTACAAGAAAGTATTCATCGACATCTAACATTCAGACCCGAGAATACGGTGGATTCTCGGACGTAGCCTTAGTATCTCAGCCGCGCTTTTATTGCATCTGCTCATGTGGAGACTGTGAAATATGCATACGGCCTCTAGCACCGGCTTAAGCGGAATTAGATACGCTAGCTTGGGAGCTGTGATGACAGATCAGCTCAAACAACTCATCTGATGTTAATGGATAAGCACCATGAACGTCTGATGGAGTAAACGCCTTAATATGGGGTAACCTGGTAAATGCAAGAAACCTGGAAAAACTATCCTGTAATATCCGACGTCGTACGGCTTAAATTTCCCACCGAAACAATAAACCTACATATATTTGTCGAGTGACATGTACAGAGGGCGGGCCTCTGGGACTAACAGTCAACCAGCAGAATTCTATCATATACAGGTAATAAATTGGAGCGATATGCAAGAGGTGGGAAAAATTGAGGACGTCTGGTGACTAAAAAGCAACCATATGACTACAGGTAAGTATTCATCTAACATTCAGACTCGAGAATACGGTGGATTCTGGGACGTAGCCTTAGTATCTCAGCCGCGCTTTTATTGCAGCGTTCCATGTGGAGTATCTACACGGCCCCTAGCACCGGCTTAAGCGGAATTAGATACGCTAGCTCGGGAGCTGTGATGACAGATCAGCTCAAACAACTCATCTGATGTTAATGGATGAGCATCATGGACGTCTGATGGAGTAAATGCCGTACATAGGGTAACCTGGTAAATGCAAGAAACCTAGAAAAACTAACCTGTAATGTCCGACGTCGTACGGCTTAAATTTCCCACCGAAACAATAAACCTACATATATTTGTCGAGTGACATGTACAGAGGGCGGGCCTCGGGGACTAACAGTCCACCAGCAAATCCTACCATATACAGGTAATAAATTGGAGCGATATGCAAGAGGTGGGAAAAATTGAGGACATCTGGTGACTTAAAAGCAACCGTGTTCCACAATTGCATTTGCTATCTACTACTCCGTTTCATGTTCACTCCAGTCACAGAATTGTGTAAATACTGTCCATCGATGGCTTAACGTTCAAATAAAAGTGAATTCAAAATTGAATTACAGTGTACGCTTCCGTAGATAGCGCAATGCGCTTCTGCAATACGTGATTTTAAAATCAGTATCGTGGTATGTATTTTTGTTTTTTCCCCACATTAATTATAGACGTGTCATATTAGTTTATATGTGTTAATTTTATACGCTACATCTACATTGTATTGTGATAACATTTGCATTTGTAATCACATTTGGTGATTCGGGTCTATGGCAATGAGGCAGGAATGAATGCTCGTCTACATCTGTGGGACCCGGTGTGATGCTATACCTTTCGTCACAAGAAACCTATTTACCTTATCCATTATGTTAATACGGTCGACAGTTGTCTGCTCCTCATAAACTGTATACAAACGATCATGGAGGAATCTGTTCCTCAAATCCTCAAATCTTCGGTCACAATCGTTAACATCTGTTTTTATGCTGCGCAGGATGTCCTCCACATTTGATTCCGTATTGTACAGCCATGATGATGGGGACAATGATGGCTCGTACTGACACAGAAAGGATTGATGGGAAGATATGAATGATATTGGTAAAAAAAAATCTGACTTTCGCTTTGGCGGCCAATAGAACTCTCCAATTTCGCCCTAGGTTCTGATTGTTATCCAGGAAAGTAGACGTCCATTCCTACGGGACATTTGTTTTTGTCTCACGAACTCTGCTGATCCAATTGCGGACATTGCTGTACGATCCACACGGATACAAACGAGATAAAATGGCTAACGAGAATGGCTGCAAATGACAAAGGGGTTACAAGATTCACATGGCACGATGGATACAAACAATGAATTGAACTGACGATGGCTAGGACCTTTTTTTGGAATCGACTCACTGTCTACTCCAGCACACCCCTTGGGGAAGGATGCAACCACCTGTTCTCACCCATCCAGGCGGCTGCATCTAAGCCTATGAGGTCATTGTATGCTTTACTTTGGAAAATGGCACTGGCATCTTCAGAGAGGTGTGTTCTCTGGCTCCCCCAAGCTCTGCTGCCAGCAACAACAATGACTGCTCCCCAACCTTGCCCTCCCTCAATAAATTTACCACAGACTTTATATCTAGCATGATTAAGTCTGACCGTTTCGAAGGTTCATCATCATCATCCTCTCCCTCAGAGCGCGAATTACAGGTTGCACATACTTATGGGCTGTCAATTTGTGTAATTTCATCTACTGCGGGCTGGTGGCGCTCAACTACACAGATTGGTGTCTCTGGAATAGTAATGTAACGATTTTTCATTGGTGGATACGATATTCAATTATTAGCGTGTTTCTTGTGACGTGTATGACTGCCCTCTCACAGGCTTGATAACACTAGCCCCCTGATAGGCTTGATAAGACGAGTCCTCTCACTATGCTTAACAACATCCGCCCTCTCAAACGTTTAGCAACACGTCAACTCAACTAATATTACGGCAGGTGCAATATTAATTTGCCCTGGCAAACATCTATCCTCAGTCACACTCCGAAGCCATTCGTTACATGGCTCAGTCGTTTTTGTCACATACTCCTGGTATGTCTATCAGCAATCAAGTGTAATGTTTTTCAAGTCAGAGGAGTATTTCCAGACAGTACCAAATTGAGCGACTAATCACATCTATCGAATGAATGATTACTTTGTAGTTAAACTCGTTCAATAACTGATATATTATTTGACCAAACATTGTCATCAGAACCAATAATAAGAGTTGCATCTCTCGTGTCAAAACGCACACACATCGTTTACAGACATGAATTAACACCAGCGCTCCAGGCCAACCTCCCCACAGCGCATGCTCCATTTCGCAGACTCCATTACCATCCCTGCCACCAATAGCGGAAGTTGACCTTTACTACGTTGCTATGACGTATAGGGGAAACCAACCAACGCATGGTTCAGTTTGAATCCAGCCGAACAACTCCTTTAGTGTTGCACATGAGCGAACTACTTTTCATATGCTCTGTCCAGATAAACAGGGGAAATTATCTCCAGATAATCCTTTTTAACGCTAGGTCAACAGAAGTATTATGCAGACTTGAAAAGTAATCGAAATGTTCGGTATACATCTATTTTACTATATATGATGTCACTTCCGGCGATGTGCGCGAAGGCCTCGAATCCGGTCCAAAAATCTGACTGGTGGCTGGGGTGTTATTAGACCCCCAGCGAGGTGGTTGGCTCCAGGCATGCCACTAAGTATGAAATCCTGAGAAGCAATATCCGGTATCTTCAAGATATATTGTCCCATGATTTGATCCCCAGAATACTAACCCAAATAAAAGTTTGGTTTGTATGTGCATTCAGGTCCACCATGCCCGATGAAAATTTATAAATCCATATTTGGTCATACCACGATCACGTTGGTTTGCGAGATGATGTTGAGAAGAAGACGGCCATTAGCTCAGATGACAAGACGGGAGGTGAGAAAACGTTGTTGAATGTGTATCATAAGAATAATTTGATATGAAATATAACAACAACGCAATTGTGAACAAGGGAGATTGTTTCGGTTTTGAACTTCTTCCATGCTCGTCACGGTTCAGAACGGTGAAAGTGTGAACGCACGCTTCGACACGGAAATTGGACATCCCATGATGAGTACGTATAAATTACAAGCGTCTAGTCCGTCATTCATAATCCAGCCGTCGTCCATTAGAGAATATCCGCGTCCATAATCCAAAGACCTATTCCATTTTACATAACAGTATTAGCACCAAATTCAAAAAGACAAAAGTATACATAAACATAGGCTTGTTTCCTGCAAGAGAGAAGCGGTCAACAGTTTTCAATGATGCCGGCAAGACATCATGATGTTCCAAAAATATCAAATCCGTATCGCTGATCAGTATTCTTAATCCATAATATTCGTTGTAAGTCGTCATCTAAAGAATGATGTACCTCAGTCGCTTTGATTGTGACTGTTCATATGAGTACCATGAGGATCTTGAAGTACATGGGTTCATACGGCCCCTAGCCCCGGGTTAAGCGGAATTAGACACAAGTTACGAAACGTAGCGCCATAGATCTTGCACGCTACGTTCGTATTTTGCTATCAGCATGCGATATGTATCGCCAAATTTGAGAAACTTTGAGTGGAGGCGCTTGGTGGAATAGCCCTGTTTTATAAGTTTCTGCAACAATGTTTTGTGACGTTGATTAAAATCATCACATTTAACACAGGATCTAGCAAATGCTACTAAGCGAGATATGTACACGCCATATGCAGGTCCCACTGGAATATTACTATCCAGAAAGGGATAGTTTACGATGTCGAAATTGTAATCATCTCTTTTGTCATAAAGTCGACGAGAGATGCCCGCTTCATTTTTATAGAGGTAAAGATCTAAATAAGATGTGCCTGTAGGGCTATCTGTAGTTTCCTTCAAATCCAGTGAAGGTGGATATATATCCTTCACTGCGTCATTTATATAGCGATTATCCACAGCGAGAAGATCGTCTATATAGCGTTTGGTGAATGAGAAGGAACGGGCTTTGAATGGATCGGTTTTTGAAAGCGCCTGCATATAGTCATATTCATAAGAGAACAGATACAGGTCAGCCAACAGGGTGCACAATTAGTACCCATTGGAATACCTATATGCTGCTGATATATTGTGTTGCCAAATTTCACATAGATATTTTTAATGAGAAATTCAAGCAACTCTATAAACAAAGAAACATCCCATGAATGATATCTCTTGTATGTAGTAGAGCTAAAGAATGCTTTATGGCTTCCGACATTAATATATCTACGATCAGTTTTCATGAACACAGATACTATTAATGAACTTATACGGTCAATAAGGTCCTCATGAGGGATTGTAGTATAGAGAGTCGAGAAATCCCATGTGGATACATGTCTGTGCGGTATGTGACCTTTAGCATCAAGTTCTTCCGTAAGACATTTTGAGTTTTTCAATATCCACATACATTCAACGCCAGAGTTCTTGAAAATAGTGGCGCAATACCTTTCCCAAAATGCCTTTACCTCCTGAAGGGCCCTCGTCAATAGGGTTGAAAGAAGCTTGGTGGTGCAGCTTCTAGAGCTCGATGAAGCTGAAAAAAAACCCTCGATGAATTAAATTAGCTCGAAATGGCTTAATCCCAAACCTGCTAAAACGTCATCAAGTTTCAGACTTATTGACATTGAAAACGGTATCGCCGCTGTACCACGACAACACACTGCCAAATTTCTCCCTCTTTCTGACATACAAGTTTAACCGTGAAAGCTGTGGGTTGAGCACGTGCTCAGCGAAACCACATGTCTAGCTTGGTAGCTCTGAGAAATTCAAAATATACTTGAGTTCGACTATGTGGGCTTTGTTGCTAATACCGGAGCAATTCTGACATTTGGAGAAAAAAAACACATGTGCAGCGATCTAACAACAGCTGTCCTATTTCCGACTGGATTTCCAGGTTCAACATGTGAAGTAATTGTCAAGGGGGTTGCCAAGTGTGGAACCACAGCCACGCCCATCTACAGGACCACACGTTTCAAGGCTGGCTGCAAATGAAATTCAAGTATGGCGGCTGATAGGGGTTTTGATTGAGACAAAAGACCCGTGTGATCACAACGTCATAGCCGTAGCGCCATCTATCCTTCTAAATGCGAGTTAGTCAATCGTTGTTACTGGTACGAGAAATCACAGGTCAAAAATTCAGATGAGAATTTGGTCCTCCTTGACCAGAATCGAGCGAAGAACACGAATCTCCCAACGTTAGTCCAAACCAATACCGTCATTGAAATTGCCAAATAATGTGTACGTTAAGGCGAGGATTCGATCCCAGCTAGCTCAGGCATATAGATCCGAGTGCCAATACCGAAAGATTATCTATGAAATTACAAGCGTCTGGTCCGTTATTCATAATTCAGCCGTCGTCCATTAGAGAATATCCGCGTCCATAACCCAAAGACCTATTCCATATTCCATATACAGTATTAGCACCAAATGCAAAAAGACAATCACAGTATCACATAAGCCAGTTTCCTGAAAGAGAGAAGCGGTCAACAGTTTTTGACATCGACATTGTTCGATTGACAAAAGTACAACACTTGAATACTCAGTACTTGTTACGTGATCTACTCACACCACAGTGACTTGGATAGCAGGGGGTGTCTTCGTCGATGTTGTTGTTGTTGTGATTATATAAAAAAAAAACTTCAAGAATATAATTATTTCCCACTTTTTCATACACCACAATGACAGTGGATGTCATAAAAATGCTTTCCATACGACCTACATCGATCTACATACCCCTCCTCCACTAGATCTCCACATTAATATCGAGTTGCTTCACTTGATTATAAAAAATTATATAATCACAACAACAACATCGACTAAGACACCCCCTTGCTACCCAAGTCACTGTGACTCACACGTGGCACAGCCACTGACGCACAGTTTTATAGACACTGTGAGGAGTATACGAGCAGTCAGCCATCTTTGTTGTAGTTCAGAGTGCATTAAATATCATTAAGTATCTAATATTAGGTTATGCAGCACGTAAAAGTACTACCGTATCGTTTCTGGCCGTGTTTTAAAATGTTCTAGTTTGTATAAACAACGTTAAATTGTATTATCATATACAAATTCTTATAACTGCTTGTAGATTCTTATCATTTCTAGCTCGTTCCTGCATGTACTAATTTTAAATCGTGTTCAATCATATGTAAAATTTATAGCTTGGTATTAAATCTACCTCATGTACATAATTATTTTAGAAATTTTTACTCATATTTTTCACACATCCTTGGTCTTGTTTACCACGTTTTTCTTGTTTTGTCGGTAAAATAGCTCGCCTGGGGCTAATGCTTATCATGATATAATACTTGACAACCCACGCTAAATCAAATTTCTTGAACCTCGGGGTAATATTGAGTCTCGTGGTTCTCGAAAAAAAAGGGTCGTGAAATAGTGTAGGCCTATTCTTGCAAAATCGCTGATTTGGAGATGAAAACACATATTTCTGTGTTCCAATGGTGAATTAAACTTTTTCACCTCAAAATTCGTGATTTTTCACGCATACACTATTTTGCGCCATGCTATACGAAAATCCGAGATACCGATACTCGATATCTTGAAATTACTCCGGAGTACTCTTGAGTATGCAACAAAATGATATGCTTTATGTTAAATGAACACTTTCTTTCATGGCTAATATTTTATTTTTGCCACTCTAACCGCACACTTCACTGGGGCCGAATCCACTCTGTAAGGTACGATATCCGACATCAGGTAAAATAGTCTGGGCGCCAAGTTGAAAAAAGGCCTTATTTAAGAAATTTGCTCACCTCACCGGCAAGAAAATGTTCATCTACACCATAACTTTCTATTACTATTGGGCGTATCAGCCAGAGTGTCGAGTTCCAAAGTGGTGCAGATTTTTGTATTGCTGCCGAAATGACACCCAACAGCTATTCATTTTGTTCCATGCATCGAAACAGGGGTAGGTGACTTTGAACAACTCAATCACTCTTATTTATATCCCAATCTTTCTAAGCTATAGTACATATTACTCATCAATAATGGCAGACTTATATAATATCAGGATTTGTTTTTTCTAATCCAATCGTGTGACGTCACGTGGGACCAAATCCAAATGTCAATTGAAACCAAAAATAGAATAATCTCTTCTAAAAAAGTGGGTATATGTATTCACATTGCTATATATGTCTTAAGACTGATTCCATCTATCTAAATATCATAATTTATTGTTCAGCGCTACATAGCGCAGTTTTTTAATACCTAAGGTCTTGGCGAATATTCCAAACCTATGGTCCAATTTGGGGGTAACACTCAATTGTTATTTGAGCCAAAAAAAAATCACTCTATATATTGCAAAAGGGGGTATGTGTGATTAAATTGACTTATCTTTCTTATTAAAAGCCCTAAGTGTATAATTATTATATTGTAAATTTATTATGTTGTATTAAGTATGAATGCCAGTGTTATCCAAAAGCATGATTTGGTTTTGTGTCTCAATTGTATGAAAATTTTTGGATCTGTAATACGTCAAATCATTTATTATATTTAGCCATACGTGGTTGATATTTTTCATTTTGCGCAGTTGAAATCGGGAATAACTGAAATGTTTCAGTTGTTCTGGAAGTCTCCAGAATGCATTAAATGAAGCCTAGATTCACACATTTTCCGGGAACGGCACACATTGCTGGGACTGTCATTCTATTTCCACTTCCACGACAAAACGTGTTGCCGCGCTTGTTGAACCGGAATCCCGGATCTTATCGATAAAATTCAGACCGGTGAAGTAATGACAACCAAAGATTAGCCTTTGCGGGGTGTAGCGCTACAAGGTATGGATACAGTAAATATATACATCAGGGAATGCTACACGCTTAAAACTAAAGTGTTGAAACTTACTCGTAAAGTGTTGAAATAACCCTTTAAGTTTGTCCACAACACGTAAAGAGCAGTCCCTATGGACACGCTTAAAGGGCTACTTCGACACTTTACGTGTACGATATATATCGGACTGCTAGTGCAAACTAAACTCAAGCATGCAACATTTTTTTAATATTATTTAGAGCACACAAATGGGCACTCAGGCACGTTCATTGACGGTCGCCGATGACATTGCGGCATTAATCCAGCGTTGATCTGGTTATTTGAAACCTAAATTCCCTTTTTGCTATTTGTTCGAGCGCCTGGCCATCAACTTGCGACGGTTCTATGCAAAAAATGACTGAATTTAGCCAACTTCTCAGCGTCAGAAAACAAACATAGATTCCACTTTACATTGGTTTCGAGGACCACCCGTTCAGGTGGACAACAGCAAACTTTTACTGAAGGTGTGGTCGTAATTAGATTGGCATTCTGTTTATGGCGTAGCATCATTTACTGGCTCATTCCATACATTTCATGCGAAGTAAATAGCCAAACATTTCCCTAACTTTTAACATAAATGTAGTACAATTCAGTTACGTGTATTCATGTAAACTGGTCAAAGGTAAAGAAGCAACAGTACAATCTTGCAAACATATCAGGCTGAACATTCTAGTACAAAATGAATCCATTTTCCACAGAAGTTTGATAAAAAGAAAATATTTGTACTCCAGGATTGTTTTGAGTACTAGTGATGCCCTCTTTAAATCCGTAAAGAACAGTAACTATGTCTTCATCTGACATTCAATATAAACTAGAATCTCAAAACTGACTCCAAAACGATGGCACGATGTAGATGCGAATGCAGAATATAATAATAAATAGTCATCTTCACTTTCCCATAGAATGAAATGTTATTGTTACCTGTGCACCTTTTGTGGTATGGGCCTTCTCCAACAAGTTTACAATGGATGAAATGAAAAGTATATGTAGAATATAAACCCTATTACCGTGGAGAGAGAGAATTAATATTTAACGTCGCGTTCAGCAATATTTCAGCTATATAGCGACAATCAAACAAAATTCTAAGTATTTCAACAAAAACAAGTCAATAACTCAGCAATCCAGAAGTAATCAGCACAACACACCAAAAACATGTACAGATTTTAAAACTTACGCAACAAACCGATTTCTGTCAAATAACCTAAAATACAGTCTTCTTTTACCCGACTAAAAAGATCTTCTAAAGTAGCTACTCGATAAAAAGAATCTTAAAATCTATACAGTCGATCAGTCTTGGAATGGTAAAGATGATATTTCAACAGAAATGTTTTTGCCAATGTAATCTCTCCATGGGGCTATTCAGATTTTGGGTGAGGGGGTCGACGAAGTCATCCTATGGCTTTCCTGGATGGAAATACCGTCTAAAAGAGCTTGCTTTATCAGTGAACCAACGCAATTTCAAGGGAATCTGTAATTTTAAGGCAACGTTCTTCTGAAGCATTAGAGAATACATTATGGGTGCAGTACATGGAATGTTCATTTTTCCCCTTCAGCAAATGTCGATATATATACAGGTCGACACTTCTCGACTGTAACATGAGGCCCTCGAGCCATCACATAAACGTGATAAATGTTCTCCCGTGGCGATGCTTGAAATCAAAAGCTTATTAAGCAATAAATGTTTGATACGTTACTATGTACAGCGAAGAACAGGGTCAGTGCATCGAGCACAGGATGCACGCGCATGAGAGTGCAGGTTATCTCCGTACCAGTGGAAGGAGTCCTTAAATTTTGTACATATAATATATCTGGACATGAAAAAACTGCTGGTAGAGCTTCACTAACAATCTGACACTGCTGAGTGAAGTTACAGACATATTGCGGGTAAAATATAGGATTTTAAAAATATTTGTGGCTCAACCACATTTGCTCCACGAAAGTGGAGATTCTACCTCATTTGTGCGTTAAAGTTCGTGCTCGTTGTGCTACGGAGGGGAAGAAATACACTCCAGATAAATGCAAATGCAAGTTCACCTATTCTCTGCCACTGGAATCACTCAAGTGACTAGATGCGTATCACAATGACCTGTCTATATAATAGGATACGTCGGACTCAATGGCTTAAATTGCATAACAATAAAAAAGAAACGCTTCGCAGCATAAATTTGTTGCATTGTCCCAGACCAGAAACACAAACGTTTTTTTCTGTGGCCTTATATCTACATGAAGAAACAAGAAGTAGAATTGTCAATTATGGAAGTAGACAATTTTCCCTGGTCCGACGCTCGCTCGTGGGTAAAGGCGTCAAATCTGACAATTAATTTTCAACCGCTGTTCACTGAACTAAGTTCCGTGGCAATGATCCACAGGCCAGTTAGCGAAAATTTTTAACAGACAGATTGAAAGTCTATCCTTATAATCCTTATCAGACAACTATTTTTTAATGAACCCATGTATGTCAAGATCCTCATGGTGTTCATATGAACAAACGCAAGCAAAGCGTGACTGAGATACATCATACTCTAGATAACGACTTTACAACGAAAATCATGGATTATGAATACTAATCAGCGATACGGATTTGATATTTTTGAAACATCATAATGTCTTGCCGGCATTATTGAAAACTGTTGACCGCTTCTCTCTTGCTGGAAACTGCCTATTTTTATGTATACTATGATTTTTTTAGTTTGGTGCCAATGCTGTTATATGGAATTAGGTCTTTGGATTTTAAACGCGAAAATTCTTTAATGAACGACGGCTGCATTTTGAATGACGGACTAGACGCTTGTATTTTGATCCAAATGAATTAACGATTGAATAGAATCGAATCCGTTACACTTATTTGCAAAGTTAAATTTACTATTTCACCAAGGAAGATGTATAAAGACGTACCGGTATATTATAAGTGTGTAGTAAAACTAATGATAGCTTTTGCTCATTGAGAGAGTTGTGGAGGCTCACAGTTCTCCGAATACCTACTCATGCGCACGTTATATACTCGGTTCATTTTAATGCCTGTAGTATGCGGAGCTTCAGGCAGTCAAAGGTATCTGTGGCTTTAGTCTACAGAAACCGAGAATTTAAAACGGTACGCAAAAAACGAGCTCCAAGAGAAAAGTCCTTAATGTTTGTCAGCTGTCGAATCAAAATTCAAGCTGCAACTCCGAGATATCCAGTGTAGGGTTTTTCCTTAGCGTTGAAAAGTGCATGTAAGATGCGATAATATACATGGTATAGGTCAGTCAATAGTAATTCGAAAGTTTCTGCTGGCAGTATTATTCATCAACAAATTCTAAAAATAAGATCTTCCTGTCGGACTTTCAAACCAATTCATAAATAATAATAAATAGAAGTGCAATGATAAAAGAAATAAAGATGAAGCAATTTCGTTTCGGGTTTTGACACACGATAACGCTGATATATGAACAGATCCCGAGTACGATCTCTCTGAAGTAACAGAGCACAGAATTCAACCGTGTGATGATTGCTCAGGCAATATATCACTGACAATATCGGGAAAACAGTTTTTGCAAAGAAAACAATTCTGAAATAGTTTGGAGTTGGATAACTGATTGGATTAACCATGTGTGTTGATGGAAACACAGAATATCCATTATTCTATCTAGCCAACGGAACCTGTACTCTGTGCATCGTTACACCCACAAACGATTGTACACGACCCATACCATCTATTGTAGGACTGTTAATAATGGATTTAAGGCGATGATCACTGGACTGGATGTGTTGCACTGTTCTGTAAGGACATTCTTGGAGCATTGTGGGCTATTCGCATATAGTGAATCCCCTAACCGACGACGACATAGCCTAATATTGATCTACTTATACGATGCTGCAAAACTAAGCATCTCTCATAAAGATTGGAAACCTTGCTTTCCATGCCATGGGGAATACTAACCGAAGACGACAGTGCCAGGTGTGGAAGTCTCACCTGCCTCCACCCTCGCGGTCCATCTTTACATCATGTGCCCGGACAAGTTCTAGATTATTTTGTCCCATGGGCCCCCTTGAGCAAGTCAAACTTGGCAAAGCTAGATCCTATTCTCCATCAAGGACTAAGACTGCCCCGGAGCGTTCAGAACATCCCCTAAGGAAAGCTTATATGTCGAAGCAGATGAAATTCGAAGAATTAAACTACCACTGCAATATATCACAAAATTGCGTTCAAATCACTCAAATCCTGCATATAACTGTGTTTTCACACCTCAGCACGTTGATTTCTATTCAAAGAATCCCTCCATTAGTCCACCTCTTGGAATTCGTATGAAGCCACACATTGTAGCAGCTGGTATTAAGCTTAACCAAATTTACCCAACCAGCTCTTGTCAACTCCACCATGGCAGTTAATCAAATCAGAAGTAGATATTACATTGGCGAAGTGTAAAAAGGCAGACACGAGCCAGCTCGAATTTGACCTACTAAAAGAGATATACAGATCGCATCAGGCTATTTATAGAGATGGTTCTAAGGATGGTGAGAGAGGTGAGAGAGTAGCATGTGCTACTATCTTAAGTTCCAAAACTAAAACCTATCGACTACCAGGTAAAAGTTCGATATTCATGCAGAAGCAAAAGCTCTATTTAAGCTGACAAATCGTGATGTCCCATTCTATAATATGCAAAATTTGTATGTTTTAACTCCTATACGTGGCATACGATATATCCTGTCCTCCCGAGTAACGGACAGATGGAATATATCGCGCGCGAATAAAGGAGACCATAGCCAGTTTCAATGAACAGCACGCAGAGAACAATAGAAGAGCTGCATGTTCTGATCGGACGTAGTCTGGGAACCATTGCTATTTCTCTGGTTCAATTGGAGGGAGAGAGAGAGAATTAAGGTTTAACGTCGCGTTCAGCAATATTTCACCTATATGGCGATGATCAAACAAAATTCTAAGTATTCAAGTTAATAACTTAGTAAACTAATGCGTTAAAACAGGTACAAGCATTAAAATTTGTACAATAAACCGATCTCTCTAAAATAATCTAAAATACAATCTTATTTCACTGGACTAAAACGATCTTTCAGCGTTGCTGCTCGATAAAAAGTATCTCTTACAATCTTAAAATCTATACAGTCTATAAGAATATATATCACCTTGAGAACTTCGTGGCATGGAATACACCTTGAGAATCGACTCATTTTTTGGTAAATGTTCGTGAGTTGTGGATGTGTATGGCCGATTCTACATCGTCTAATCATGGCTTGATCGAAACGTTTTTGACTGTTCAGAGGAGTATGACCAACAGTTTTTTGAATCCGTGAAGTTTATTATCCATAGCGTCCCATAAAGATTGAAACATCTTTCTTACAAAAGCACAGATAGATGGTCTGAAATCGCTGTATGGGGTTCCAACAGGATTAATCTCTTTATTTAGAGCTGCCTTAGCCATATCAGCTTCAGTATTACCTTTGATGTGAACTGGACCAGGACACGATATCTATCTGTTGATCAAATCTAGTGTCATATAATTGTAGAATTTTCAAGATAGTGGGATGAGTTTAATTTCCACTTTTAATCGCTTCAAGGCATGATAGTGAATCCGAGAATATGACATATTTTTCCCTTCTAATGGACCTAATACCTACTAAAGCTGATAATAGAGCTTTTGCTTCTGCAGTAAATATGGCACTTTTACCTGGTAGACGAAAGGTTTCAGTTTTGGAACTAAAGATAGTAGCACATGCTACTCTTTCACCGTCTTTAGAACCATCTGTATAAATAGCCTGATGCGATCTGTATTGCTCTCTCAGTAGGCAAAATTCTTGTGTATGCACGAGCTGGCTCGTGTCTGCCTTTTTATATTTCGTCAGTGAATTATCTACTTCTGGTTTGGCTAACTGCCATGGTGGAGTTGGCAAGAGCTCGTTAGGTAAAATTTGACCAACTTTAATACCACCTGCTACAATGTGTGGTTTCATACGGATTCCAAGAGGTGGAATAATCGAGGGTTTCTTTAAATAGAAATCTGCGTACTGAGGGTTGAAAACACAGTTATATGCAGGATTTGAGCGGTTCGAACGCAATTTTGTGATATATTGCAGCGAAAGTTTAATCCTTCGAAGTTCTGAAGGAAATTCATCCGCTTCGATATACAAGCTTTCTTTAGGTGATGTTCTGAACGCACCGAGGCAAAGTATTAGTCCTTGATGGAGAATAGGATCCAGCTTTGCCAAGTTGGACTTGCTTGCACCATTGTAAACAATAGAACCATAATCGAGTTTGGAACGAACAAGTGATCGATATAAATGAAGAAGAGTTTGCTGATCTCATCCCCACTTGTAGCTGGCAACTACTTTCAACAAATCTAGAGCTTTCGTGCATGTGGCAGCCACAATCGAAGCGTGACTCCGATACATCATTCTCTTGATGACGACTTTACAACGAATATTATCTATTAAGGATACTGATCAGCGATACGGATTTGATATTTTTGGAACATCCTGATGTCTTGCCGGCATCACCGAAAACTGTTGACCGCTTCTCTCTTGCAGGAAACGCCCATGTTTATGTATACTATGATTGTCTATGATTATGGATGCGGATATTCTTTAATGGAAGACGGCTGAATT
Source organism: Hanleya hanleyi (assembly GCA_036873755.1). Lineage (NCBI taxonomy): Eukaryota > Metazoa > Mollusca > Polyplacophora > Lepidopleurida > Hanleyidae > Hanleya > Hanleya hanleyi. Next base: position 37,947 of record JAVTVY010028172.1, read on the forward strand.
ATGAATGACGGGCCAGACACTTGTAATTCGTGTTCAACCAGACACGATTTACTCATACCTATCATGTTCACAGGATAATTTATGCATGAATCATTCAAGATTCCAGCTGATCTAAGCTATTTTTGGATGTACCACTTATTATGGGATAATATAGTCGGCTGCTCTGTCGTCTCCAGAGTACAATTAGCGTAGATCTGAAAGATTAAACATTCGTTAGAACGAATGTTTAATCTTTCAGATCTTCGGGAGGCACCCGTCAATAATCACAACACTGATTAATGTCCCCTTTGTGCTTGTGATGTGTGCACTTACTTATATATTGATGTCTTGGCCGAAAACGTCGTTGATCTTTATGTTCACAGCGTTCTCTTCATGTGTCACCGAACTGTTTCACTCGTTAACAAGCATGCCAGATAGCATATCTAAGACATTAACGTCCAAGAACTGCGAATAGCTCAGAGATTCGGGATTATGATACCCAGTTCGACCGCCAATAAGGTCGGCGATTTTCAGGAAACGATACCTTTGACAATCTGTGGCTTTCTTAAATCTGATCTAATTTCCTTCAGCTATGTTGGCAGAGCTACAACATCATTTTTTCTTCGAGATTTGTATCTAATTCCGCTTAATCACATAAACATTTACAATGGGAGCGTGGCAAAGATACAACATCACAAGGATGATGTTTTGATCCTTTCGATGTAATTGAAAGGAATGTTGTCAGAATATATACCTATGGGGTCATTTGATTTCTTGTCAATACGTCGGCGTTTACTCCACCACCATGGCATTTTCTTTCCTTTTTTCTGTACATCGTGAAATTCTGCTCGTGGAAGTTCACCCTCTGCACCTAATTATTTTGACCTTTAGATTAACAAGGTAGACAATAAGCTCGTTAGGCTATTGTTATTCTGAATAAGACGGTGTACTGTATACCCCCAATTTACTATGAGCCGTTTTCTACATCTGTTAATGACACAACGCATCAATTTTCATCAAAATTGTGGGCCAGAGCTATTACATCATTTATTATTCAGGCTTTGCATCTAATTCCGCTTGAGCCTGTGCGAGGGGCCCTGTGGTCATTACAATCACGGTGTCACCGTTAATATCTTCAATAAAGCGTTACATATACAGAACATCAACAGAATCACTTGGGATGTCTTTGGGAAGAATGCAGTTAGAATATCAGTATGGGGTGTCTTGTCCATAGTGTATGTTGTCCAGATGAACACCTACAATAAAAGCGTTGCTGTGATACGGATCATCACAGAGATCACATTTGGTTCATGGGATATTTTTGGGAATATGTAGTCAGTATATTTGTCTGTGGAGTCATATGACTTCTTGTCAGTAGGTCGGAATCGTTTCATGCCAACCTTTTTATGTTGCATTTAATTGTTTCCTGTATGTGGTGAGATTCTGCAGGTGGACGTTCCGTCTCCGTGTCTTGCCCACTTTCCAAATCATTGTGATTGTAGTTTTGTGGCTTGTACACATGGTGGAGAATGAATCGCTTGGCCGCGGTCCGGCTCCACGGGTGATGGTTCTGAATACCAATTTGGATTCAATAATACTCCTTCGTTTGGACCGTTTTTTCTGTCTGGAGACATAGTTCAACATTTTCCAACGAATGTCTTGCTAGAGCTATTACATCATCGCTCTGGAATATTTGTATCTAATGCCGCTCAAGCCGGTGCTAGTGGCCGTGTGGTCATGTCATTCAATATGCCCACATAAACATCTAACATCTACAATAAAATCGTGCCTGGGATACAGATCATCGTACGGATCACCGTTGGTTCCTGTTATGTTCTTGGAAATATGCAGTGAGTGTATTTGTCTATGTGGTCATAGGACTTTTTGTCAGTACTCCGACATCGTTGTCCACCAGCCTTCTTATGTTGCGTGAATTTGCGTCACATCATCCAAGTTGCCACATGAACAGATACAATAAAAGCGTACCTGAGATACAACACATATCACGAATCGTTAGATTCTTGGTATGTGCTTTAGAATAGGTTAACCGGAAGACTATACTGTAAAGCCATGTGGCTCTGTCAGTATGTCGGCACCTCTTCCCACTTCCCTTATATGTGTTGTAATTTTTACCTGTATAAGGCGAGATTCTGCTGATGGACGTTTCGTCCCCGAGGCCCGTCCCCTGCGCAGACCTTTTGGTCTTTGGTATATGTTGGCATTTATGGCAAGTTGATGCTGGGTCGACATCGGGCCTTACAGACTAGTCTTTTATGTTAAATGCCTTCATTTTCATCTGACGACGATACAGCTCACCAATCCCCAGTGTACGAGTTGTCACAGCGAAACAGCTCATCAATTACCAATATACGAGTTGTCAGAGCATTTCCATCATAGCTCTCTAGATTTGTATCTAATACCGCTTATGCCGGTGCTATGGGCCGTGTGGTCATATCATCCAAGTTGCTACATGAACAGGTACAATAAAAGCGTACCTGAGATACAACACATATCACGAATCGTTAGATTCTTGGTATGTGCTTTAGAATAGGTTAACCGGAAGACTATACTGTGAAGTCATGTGGCTCTGTCAGTATGTCGGCACCTCTTCCCACTTCCCGTATGTGTGTTGTAATTTGTGACTTCTTTTCACTACGCCGGCATGTTAATTTAACATTCGGGTTGGAGAAATCTTAAAACTACCCCCATGTAATCATCCAGATGCGGATATAACAGTGAGGTTCTGCTTATTTCATGTGGACAAAACATGAAGCTGTCATCGAGATATCTCTCCCACGTGTTGTCAAACTGCCTCAGTATTATATCAGAATTGTGCCGTAAGCAGTGTTCTCTAGATTCTGTTGCATTCAACGTTGGGTATAAGGCAGTTCTTTTAGCACTCCTACAATAGCACAATAAGTATTCGTGATCAATGCCAGTCTAAATTTAGAATTTATTTATTTATATAGTAGTTAGAAGCTGTACATGTTTTACTTCATGAGCGAATCAAGACGTGTAGAAAATCCTTAAATAGGCTCGACGATATGTCACACTAGTGGAAATATGACCGTATATTTGACCACGACCGTATCAGGTACCGAAGATATTCCAACTATTATAACATCGTTCCCAATTATATGTCCAGGATCGAGTGAATTGACCGGATTTTGTTCCATCTCTGTATTACACACATGCTTTGGGTTTAGAGGCTCATGTAGAGACCTTAGAATTGATCTCTATGGATGACCACAATCAACCGATTTCAATAGAATTACATACATGAATGAAATGCGTGTGTTTACCTGCTTTGCTCAGAAATCGTCCAGATTCATTCGGGATGATGCATCCAACGGATCAGATTTTAAAAAAAATGGGAGAAGAGCAAGGAACGTTTATATTTTTCTGATCTGCTGCATAGAAGTCAATCACAAACATAAGGTCACATTCTGACTGATTGGTTCTTTGTAACTGCCATCAGGATAATCTGCAGTTTCTTAAATCCTTCAGTTGACGAAGGCTGAATATTGAATGACGGACTAGGCGCTTGTATCTCTCAAATGGGACAGGCACACGGCAACCATGACCGGACCAAGTGTTGAGTTCTTGGTCATCGAGAGATGACATAGTCGCTAATCAATCTAGATATTTCATAATTAAACGACCAAAATGAAGTTTGACCATTAAAAGCTCGGCGAGCGCATGTTCTCGCGTCAGTATAGCAGAAAACGACAGGTACTGGATGTATTCCATGGCGCGGGTTACATAGCTTATTTCGTTTTGGTAAGGCGAGAAAACCGACATAGGAACTAAAATAGAGTAGTCTAGGTCTCAGGCTGACCATGATCCTTTCTTTTGTTCCCCTTTTTACGCTGTCATTTCCTCGAACGCGGCACGGTATCCCCAATGGGATTAAGCTATCGGTGTGCAGCTCCAGTGTAGAGGACTAGAGCAAAGGAATATTAGAATTGGATATAAAGAGTGTGTTAAGCCGTATAACGTGTAAAATTTCAGGTATAATAATTTAAAAGTAATTAGTATCCCTCATAATATTACATGATAAAGTGCGCTAAAGAAAACTACTTTACTGAAATCAGAGGAGAGAGAGAATTAAGGTTCAGCAATATTTCAGATATACAGCGACGAAACTACTGAAATCAGAACAATAATTTCCGGATATTATGTTCGATCACAATAGGTCGGTGATCACATGGACTGTATGAAAGCACGGAGTCGAACAGTACCAATTTCACTGAAACAATGCCGAACGTGGGTGCTCGAATTTACTACTTCCGCTATTAAGAAAATACTGGAATTCCACTGACCAGTCCGCGGAGGAATTACGTAAAATTTACAGCCAATATCTTGCACTTATTCAGCTTTTCAGCTAGCAGAACTTTATCTGAGTATCGACCAACCGCATAGCTAACTTGCCCAATATGCAGATGCATTCGGAGCATTAGTTCATTTTGACCTAGATGAAGATGATATATTGACAACATGATATTACGTATCATGTGTATTTCAGTCGTGTCCTCCTTGATTGTGATGTTGGGTCGACAGAGGAATGAATAGGAATGGATTCCATATATATTTATATGTAAATGTCTGGTTTGTCAGTAAAATTGAAATATATCACTATCACATTTTGTCGCTAGTTTGTTTTATACGAGGTCGAAGTACAGTGACGAAAAAGTCTCTTCCAACAGGTTAAATGCCCTGTTGGATTACAAAGGAATATATTCCATATTCGGCCAATTCACAAGAATAGATATATTCCACCGAAATATGCCAATGTGTTGTTTTTAGAACAACATATATTGTATATTGCTCCGAAATAGCAGGTGTATAAATATAATGTATTGCCATAAGTAGTCTCGTCCTGAACAATCTCTCCAAGCACCATTACACGGATCACTATGCAGTCTTGTCTCCGTCCCAACGCGAATTTGGATTCTCCGACAAATCTCAGTTCAGGTATTTTGTCTCCGATATTTGCATCCATCCCGCTTATAGGAGGTAATGTAATGTAATGTAGTGTAACTCTACCAAATTTCATGTCATGCACATTGAATTACAAGTGTGTGGGGTACGACGCGGGGATAAACTTAACGATAGGTTTAGTGCAAGCGCGAATAAAGGTAATTGAACTTTCGTATTTCGAACCGGTACGGTATTTTGGCGAGTAATCAAGGTTCATTCTCCAGGTATATTTCAGTCTGGATCATGGGCAGTGTTCGGGATCAAAATACAAACTGGAATATCTTATTTATGATTTCAAACACTTGATTATGCAATAATGACATCTTGCCGGTCAATACGACCCAAGTGCCGGGATATTCGGAAAGCAATAATAATAATACTACTAGTATCATCCACGATGTTCATGTGAAATTTATCACGAAAGCATCTTGTCCCAGGGTAATAGTTCTTACTCCAGAAAGAACAGGTGAATGATTAATTTGGCGATATTTAAGTGTGCATTATTGGACATTCTTGTAAGGTTCTGGTGTGTTTTGAACTGCATCGTTGAAAATCGAAAACTATATGCTTACAGATTTCCCAAGATACTCCCCGACTCGATGGATTCTGAGCACTACAAAAAAAACTGCTACGGGAAGAATAGGACGATGTCTAGTCACAGCCATCTGCCTTTCTTGTGATACAGTACCAAGCCATTCGACCGTGTACTAAGGATTGGCGAGACTATCCAAGCGTATTGTCTGCGACACACAACAGCTATTATCCTGATCATCTTTGCGCATCCAGCTTTACGGTTATTCTGACCTAGAACCTGTCATAAACGATCCACAACTGAAAAGGTATGTTACCTTGCTGTCCTCATTGAAGCTGTTGATCGTCTTTCTCTCGTCAAAATACAGTGTTCATTCTCATACTGCTATTATTATTGATGTATCCACAAACAGAGGTGCTAATTCTAAGGCGTTACGGAAAAAGGCCCCTGTACACGCGCGTGGACGGCGTCGGGTCGGGTATTTGTTCTGAATACGAACTTGCATTTAATAAATACTCTCTCGTTTAGGCCGTTTTATACTATCTGGCGGTCACATAGTTCATCATTTTACAGCAGATTTGAGAGGGCCATTACATCACCGCCCTGGAATGTTTGTATAACATACTATCAAATTGCAATGACGGCTGCCGTAGTTTAAGATGAAATTCTCTAGAGATGCGCAATATCTTGTTTGGACATCGTCTTAGTTTCTCTCTTTAGAAATTGATTATTTATCTTCGAGGAATTTGGGGAGTATCATCATTGGTTTCTGGTTGATATTTGACGGTTTGCTGTGTATGTGTATGAAAGTAAATAAAATGTTTCTGTGGAATATTGGGGAGAAGAAAATGTTACAGTAAGCTTTCATGTCATTAGATGATTGTGCTCAAATTTAATCTTTCTTGGTATATTCAGTTAAGGATGTCCGCTGGTGATTTTTGGCTTTGGCGGCCATTTTGCCTGTTTTTCCTATTGGATTATCTCCCTTTCCAAGTTTAAGAGATAGAAATTCCTTTAAAAGCCTTCTAGCCGAGAATTTTGCACAACATCCATCCAATTTGATAAATTTTGATAGACATTGTGATTATCTACAAACAGTTAGAATATAAGAAAAAGTTAAATACTACAATGTATTTATATGAATTTTTCATGAATATGCTTCAAAATTAGGGCTATTCCCTATGCTTTCTGCGTTATCAAATGGAGCATGGGTTAGTCCATTTAACGTTGCCTGCAGCCAAAAAATGCACACCAACCCATATTTTCTTCTTTGTTTTTCCTCATATTACACAATTATGAATGCAACAACACACATTATTCAAAAAGTTAATTACTTTGATTTACCACCAGCGGACATCCTTAACAGCGACAGGCAGTTTGAAAGCGATATGCCAGCAAAAATTGTTAAAAACTGCACGTCTTTATACCCCACTTCTTTGCGAGCAACGTTCCTGAAGTGTCGTTTAACATAATTCACAAAATTTCAACAAACAACAATAGGTGTCATTGCAGAAACTATAAATACATAATACCAGCGCAGAATGCCATTCATTTCATTTTTGCTTTTCTATGCCGACTTTTAACTCGATTTCCTGTGAGATAAAGCGACACTCGGGTGTATGCATGCGCAATTTTTATCATTCTCGGTCATACTGACTGTTGCATCGATCAAACTATCAGAAGCTGAGAGAACAATGCAGATGAGGATCAAATTAGATTAATCCTTGGTTACATGTATTTGGACATCTCGTGAATCTTCGCTTAGGTATTTGATTGATAAGCTAACCGTAATGGAATTTGAAGTGAACTATTTTTCAAATCCAGAATCCCGAGAAAGACCGAGGTGCATAAATAGCGATTTTCCTCCAAAACTCGACGATAATGTTTCCTCGAATTCACATAACTTATTTTGACTATATTGTAGTCATTTCACGATCCATTGTACGCTGTGTTTGCGTCGCGATCCTTACATGATTACTGCTGCAAAGAGGGTACACGCACATCATTCTATCTCTCTCTTCATTTCAGTCAAATTTATACATATCTGAATTTGAAGTGACGGCTTCCTCAAAGAAAGGACTATTATTAGGTTTAATTGGGTGTATTATCATCAGTTGTAGGGATTTGTATGCAAACTGATATGCAACTCAAAACAATTATGGAAATATGCGTATATATATATCCAAGAAATAAAACTACACAAAATGTAGAGTTTTGAGCTAAACTGTATATTGCACTGCTAAACCGGTTTCGTTCATTTTATGGACTTTTCAATAGCAATAATATATTTATTCATATGTAATGCTTTTTATACATATAGTTGCCTTGCAGTTGAACATGTTAGAACGCATTTTTATATACAAATTGGACACTGGAGACATACATATTTACAATATAATGGAGTAGACAAAAGGTAACAACAGTTTGTTATAATCCGACAATGATATATACCATAGGACAAAAACTGAACAATTAGCTGCATGCCATGAAGTTGAACACTAGATGACATGTCCGTTGAGGCAGTATTGCCTGAGAAGTCCAGACTTGATAAATACATGGTTAGTTATATATCTATATATATTAGGATATCTTGTACATCAACTGCGAGTCTGATTCAGTTGGATTTCTGAGATATTAAGCGTAAGTCAGTGTATATTTTCATGTGAGATGTCGGGTAGGTCTTACTTTGTGTCTATTTCATCTCTTGTATATGTTCGTGTAGTATTAATAAGCAAATAAGAAAAATATTTTATTCAAAGCAAAAAATAAATTAGCACTCCTCTAAATGGTTCAAGGGTCTAGGGTTCAATACGTCAAAGTAAATGACAAATGGACAGGTCAGTTCGGTATGCAACATCAATAGAAGCTAGATGATAAAGTAATGGAGTTCGCATCGATTGCGTCTGATTTGAGCTCTAGGGAAGGCAAAGTTATTTCAATGTTTATTTGTCGCTATCATTTTCGGCATTAGCACAAGAATGCTCTTGTAGGTTTTAGGTGATGGCATCTGACTGTATGTGACCAGAATAATCAAGACCGTGATACTGTACCCTCATCACACACTGTCCACATGTAGGGTTGGGTGCATTGTGCGATGTGTCTTCCATCCTGACGAGTATCAGTAAAGTGCAGTATTTAAGGTTCACAATGTGTTTTGTTGGAATGTTTTGCAAATCATACATCGAGCAGTAAGAATCACGGGCAGTTGTGAACTGCTTATGGGGTTATACGTAGCCTACTATCATACATTTGGTTTGGTTTAATGTCACACTCTAGGATATTTCACTCATGTGGTGATAGCCAGTTTGGTTGATGGAAGGAGCCGGAATACCCGGAAAGAACCACCGCCCGTCGGCAAGTACCTGGCAAACATTCACACAGCGGGGCTCGAACCCGTGCCGGTTCAGCGGTGTGAGGGTAGAAGTCACCAACGAAACGCCTTAGACCACTCGGCCACTACTATTATATATATGCCACTTAAACTGGCAATGAATGTATCTTTCAAAGGCCAATGAACTGCCCACTCTGGGAAATGTAGCCGTTAATGGGATGCGCATCGTTTGTGAGGTCGCCATATAGATTACACTAATGATTTTGGATAGGGAATACAATTAGGGATGGAATGAGAGCCAGACGATAGGCTTATTTATTATTAATTTAGGACTAATTCTTCGATTTACCATTCTATGTGTTTCTCTTTAATGTCACTATCGAAATAATAATGGTTATATTGTCTGAGTCATTAGAAGATGGAAATAATATATTAATGATCCTAAAGTATGATTGAGCACAAATATATCGATCTGTATTGTGATATGGGCTTCTGTCATACTCATCATTTCCAACAGGAGTTAACTGTCATGATCGGATATATAAGAGATCTATCACATGCATGTGTGTTACTACGTAGAATGATACGATATCTCATTGTAATCATCATACCTGGGGCGAATAAAAACTTTGCAATTTATGCTATTTGTTAATCGCTATCAGATAAAGTGTACTAACCCAGCATGCGCACTATTGAGAACAAAGACGTACACGGGTGTTATGTAAACATCGTCTGTTGTTCATTGGTGGATGCCAACGGCTAAATCGGAATGGAAACGTTTATCAATAGTTAACAATAAACACTATACTTTGTCCTTCGTAAGAAACCAAATAAACCCTGCAGAGTAACTGTTGTATGGTTCAATCAGTAAACCCTTTTTACAAGGGATTACATCCGTAGTTTATGGCAATGTACTCTGTAAATGCCAACGCATTAACAATAGCTGATATTTCCATTCCATCACCGAGCAATAATTACTATTCTTGTCATTAATTGCTATTGATTCATTGCTTTCGCTATTGATCTTCCAATGTAAAAGTAGCATTCGTCAGATGTGTGTATGCCGTCAGCCACAATCTCCAGATGAGACCAGTTGTGCAACATTTCATCGAATGCGTGTATACGAATTACAATCGTTTCTGTTCTCGACGCCCTCGTCTCTAGGATATTGATAACGGTGTATGAATACGTAACCCGAAAACATGTTCACCGACCCCTTAACTGTCCGATGGCTTTGGTTTCTAATCCCATGAGGCCCAAAAATGGGGCTTCAAACTTGAGCTGAAGGCTTTTCTATTCTCATTTCGCAATGGTCTACAGTCTATTAGATCATACTTTTTCTCTAGTATTCTCTTGCTATCTTTGTTGTGAATATCCATATTATGGTTCAGCTCTATATTATTATTCCAATATATAACTCCTGTTTCATTCCCTCTATTTCTGCTTCCTCCTCGGTATGTTTGAACCCGTTATCCCTGTTTAGGTTAACAACTAAGAAAATATGATGCCTATCGTATGACAAACCGTTTTACTTTTTTGCTCGGCATTTGCTGATATCATTTAATATTTGCTGATATCTTCAAATGAATTGATATCAAATGATTTGCTGATATCACCAAATTAGTCCATTTGCTGATATCTGCAAATGATTTAGTGATATCACCAATTGATTTGTTGATATCAGCAAATCATTTGAGTCTGTTTGTCCTGGTATCACGATTTGCGACCCGCACGACCCTCCTGCCACCGGCTTCGACCTTTATGCTACGAGGATATAGACATTGTACTATAACTCCAGAAGACTCTCAGTGGAGAAATGTGTGAGGCGACAGTATTCCACTGACTTGTTTTAATGTTGCCAACCTGTCACTAGACCGCATATTGAACCCAGGTACTCTATCGAAAAGGAAGCACCTTTCACAGGCTGTACTTCATCACTTCTATCTCAAAGATTTGATAAGAGATATCACTTCTATCTCAAAGACATATAAGAGATATCATTCATGGGATGTTTCTTTGTTTATAGAGTTGCTTGAATTTCTCATTAAAAATATCTATGTGAAATTTGGCAACACAATATATCAACAGCATATAGGCATTCCAATGGGTACTAATTGTGCACCCCTGTTGGCTGACCTGTATCTGTTCTCTTATGAATATGACTATATGCAGGCGCTTTCAAAAACCGATCCATTCAAAGCCCGTTCCTTCTCATTCACCAAACGCTATATAGACGATCTTCTCGCTGTGGATAATCGCTATATAAATGAGCAGTGAAGGATATATATCCACCTTCACTGGATTTGAAGGAAACTACAGATAGCCCTACAGCACATCATATTTAGATCTATATCTCTATAAAAATGAAGCGGGCATTCTCTCTCGTCGACTTTATGACAAGAGAGATGATTACAATTTCGACATCGTAAACTATCCCTTTCTGGACAGTAATATTCCAGTGGGACCTGCATATGGCGTATACATATCACGCCTAGTAGCATTTGCTAGATCCTGTGTTAAATGTGACGATTTTAATCAACGTCACAAAACATTGTTGCAGAAACTTATAAAACAGGGCTACACCATCAAGCGCCTCCACTCAAAGTTTCTCAAATTTGGCGATACATATCGCATGCTGATAGCAAAATACGAGCGTAGCGTGCAAGATCTATGGCGTTACGTTTCGTAACTTGTGTCTAATTCCGCTTAACCCGGGGCTAGGGGCCGTATGAACCCATGTACTTCAAGATCCTCATGGTACTCATATGAACAGTCACAATCAAAGCGTGACTGAGATACATCATTCTTTAGATGACGACTTTACAACGAATATTATGGATTAAGAATACTGATCAGCGATACGGATTTGATATTTTTGGAACATCATGATGTCTTGCCGGCATCATTGAAAACTGTTGACCGCTTCTCTCTTGCAGGAAACAAGCCTATGTTTATGTATACTATGATTGTCTTTTTGAATTTGGTGCTAATACTGTTATATGGAATAGGCCTTTGGATTATGGACGCGGATATTCTCTAATGGACGACGGCTGAATTATGGATGACGGACCAGACGCTTGTAATTCTGGTGGTCAAAATTTGTGAAATACACTGATAGCCAAATGTGTTGTGTGTTTGATGGGAGCTATCTTCAGAGACCATGTAGAACTATTGTCAAACTTTTAGGTAGATGTAAGGTATAAAATGTGTGCTGTATGCCTCAAATAAGACGTAAGTTAAGATTATGTAACAGAGAGTGGAAGAGGCATAACATTTTACAATGGTTTAATATTAGTGAACGTATGCTATGACTTAGTAAGATTGAATAACCTATTTGATTCACTTCAGTCATCTTTTAATTTTCAGCACTGATGGGATTAGACTTTCTGATGGAAAATATAAACAGAATAGAATCTGTTTGTTGTAGGAAACATAGAGTGATGTATAAATTTGCAGCAACATGTTTGCACGACTGAATTCCTGAATTGGTACAGCGAAACGTTCATTCCGGATGGCGAGAATCCTTCGTCCTGCTCTCTATCCAGGTATTCGAGTTCCAAGAAAAATCAGTCCTAAGGATCGTGAGAAGAGCTATTTGCATTATTGACGCGAATTCTTCTTAGCCAACCGTTCCCACTAAATGTAGGATATCACACCTGTATTCGGAGTGTATTGATTATTTTCTGTGGGAGATACTATCAAAACTGATTTATATGTCAACATATTTAAGTAACAGGGCAACAAGACAATCAGAATTATCTAGTGTCTATATCGTGTTGATGAGTTTGGAAATGAAACATCTTGAATACCGAGTCGTCCAATGGGTATCCGACATAATTCGAAAATTTCTGTCACTGCATTTAGTACACGCGCTTATTTTTCTTTTCTCAGCTCGTACAGCAGATAAGCCACAGCACTTCTAAGACAACCACGCTATGTCTTTGGAATCGTGGTTTCCACCCGCGCTCACAGTTTAAATGACTCCGGGCAAGACGTTTTGACACGTAGTAATATGCGACAGGTCCATTCAAACATTCTAGACTATGGGGCATTTGTATTTCACACTCGATGACATTCTTATGGGATGCTGGGAATAATAACAAATTTCAGGAGTTCAAAAAAACTATAGGCTATACTCATCTGAACAGCCAGAAACGTTTCGATCAAGCCATGATCAGCGATGTAGAATCGGCCATACACGATTTACTACAAAAAGAGCCAGTCCCAATGTGTATTCCATACCACAAAGATCTCACAGTGAAACATTCTTAAGATTGTATACAGATTTTTATCGAGCAACTACATTAGAAGATCTTTGTAGTCGGGCGAAAGAAGACTGTATCTTAGGTTACTTGAGAGAAATCGGTTTGTTGCATAAGTTTCAATGTATGTATGTTTTAATGTGTTGAATTCCTAAGTTATTACTTGAATACTTAGAATTTTGTTTGATCGTCGCTATATAGCTGAAATTCTGCTGAACGCGACGGTAAACCTTAATTTTCACTCTCTCTCTCTCTCTCTCCTGTTCATGAGTTAATCGTGTATGGCCGATTCTACATCGCCTGATCATGGCGTGATGGAAACGTTTCTGGCTGTCCAGATGAGTATAGCCTAGTTTTTTTTATCTAATGAAGTTTGTTATTATTCACAGCATCTCATAAAGATTGAAACAGCTTTCTTTTTTTCCTTTTGAAATGAAAAAATAATTTATTCACCGGGAATATATACAAGTCATTGAGACAGTGAGAATCCAATGTTAATAAAATAGAGAATATCACAGACAGATATGGATCTTATACATTGACCAGTACACAGATGAAAAGAGCCGCTTACATTAAAGACATTTGTTGTTTCATAGCAAAACAATTACTTTTGAGTTCCGAAATGTACACATCTTTCTCACATAAGTACAGACAGTTTCTGAAATCGCTGTATGGGATTCCAACATTATCTAGGGCTGCCTTAGCCATTCTATCAGCCTCAGTATTACCTTTGATGCCAACGTGACTATGCAAGCAATACTGATGCAGAATTTCATGGACAACGACTACCGAAATATTCCATCTCACGCCTGAACTTTTGTGTTTTGATCAGTTTATTTGAACAAAACAATCAAAGCTGTAATATATCTAGGCTTCAGTGATTAGTATAGGTGGTATTTGAAGCGCTATGAGAAATTCTCTTCATCTGAAAATGTGCCAGTGTGTGTGGTATATTTATGTGGTGATGGGCTTAGAAATGAGCGTTGTCGAGAACTGTGTAACGGATGCCGAACGTAATTGGATATTTGCTGTCACTGCGTTTAGTCTATATCATATTGTCGCTCGTACAGCAAATAAGCGACAGGACTTCCACAGACAGACAAGCAAGCCTTGTTTGTGGGTTGGCCAGGTTACATTTAACACCGTGACCTACACCCACCTTCATGTTATAAATGACTCGGGCAACGGCGTTTTAAACGCCTGTAGTTCTAAGTGCGTAATATGCGACAGAGCCATTCAAACGGTGTGAATTATGAGCCTTTTTTTTATATTTCGCACTGGATGGAAGTCTAGTCTGAGGAGCGGAAGTGAGAATGTTATATTTCGATCTTGAACTACAACACATCATGGTGCTGATGAATTTCAGAATTGCTCTTAAACCTCACAATCAGGACGCATGCGCCATCTCGTGATTTCTTATCATCATCATGAGATAACGTGAGACTCAGGCACGCCCGATTAAGTCGTAGTGAAACCTTGCTTTTTGGTTGGAACGGAATATTGATCGTGTGAAACATTAGACAAGGAAGATTGTAAGATAATGGTTAATGTCCCTCAAACCAGATAAAGTGGATCTGAAATTCAATATCCAGCAGTCGTCCATAAAATAATTTCCGCGTCATTAATTGAAATTACAAGCGTCTAGTCCGTCATTCATAATCCAGCCGTCGTCCATTAGAGAATATCCGCGTCCATAATCCAAAGACCTATTCCATTTTCCACATAACAGTATTAGCACCAAATTCAAAAAGACAATCATAGTATACATAAACATAGGCTTGTTTCCTGCAAGACAGAAGCGGTCAACAGTTTTCAATGATGCCGGCAAGACATCATGATGTTCCAAAAATATCAAATCCGTATCGCTGATCAGTATTCTTAATCCATAATATTCGTTTCCATAATATTCGTTTTCGAAATATCCCATTTCGTAAGACAGCACCAATTACAGCTGTGTATGATATAAAAATAGTAAAAAACACAAAATGGTTTCTTTACAAAACAGAAGCGACCAACAGTCTTCATTGATGTCCACAAGACATTATGACATTCTATACATAAAATCCAAATCACAGACAATTCCACATAGACCTAAAATATGGCGGCTTTTCTTAAGGAAATGCCGAAATTTGCTACGGATTTTTGCGGCCTGCAAGCATACATGTCACCGGTTGAAGTTTAACTTGATTACCTTTATGTTTGCGTATCAACGTGCTCGTGAACTGGAAGTCGCTGACTTAACAGCGACTAGTCGATATCAGCATTCCAGACAATGAATGATGGATAACGCCCAGGCTTCGGGTGATGTAATCTGTGAAGGGTATACGCAGCTGACAAACGCAAAGTAATACAGATCAATTTAACGAGGTTATCGTACTAATCGCCACAATACAATTGCTTCATTGCATATGTTGAGTACTGATGGGTCCTTGGCACCGAATAGAGTGCACGCTTTTTCTCCATAACTATAGATAGGGCAATATTTTTAGAATTCTTAAATCAAATTTAGACGTCAGCAATGAATGCCTCAAAATCCGTAGACTTCAAATATTACTCTTACTATAACTCGAACAAAAAATGAAGCTACAACAATTGGAATTGTTATACCATTCATATCAAGACCATTTCTGCATATTCTGATCGACTGTATAGATTTTAAGATTCTAAGAGATTCTTTTTATCAACCAGCTACTTTAGAATATCGTTTAGTCGGGTAAAAGTAGACTGTATTTTGGGTTATTTGAAAGAAATCGGTTTGCTTCAAAAGTTTTAATGTGTATGTTTTTGGTGTGTTGGGTTCTGTTGATTACTTTTGAATTGCTGGGTTGTTGACTTGTTTTTGCTGGAATACTTAGAATTTTGTTTGATCGTCGCTATATAGTTGGAATATTGCTGAACGCGGCATTAAACCTTTAATCTTTTAGAAGAGAAACTTGTAGTGGTATTAACACAGAATGTTCAGACGATTGTAACTTTCGAACAGGGGAGATTATGAGGATATGAGCAGACAGCGTGTTGGTGCTGCCGGGCACTGTCTGCTTCTATTAATATTCTCATCCGGTGTAATAGGCCGTGAAAGCTTCGGGTCAAGGATTACAAGCGATGCATATTATACAATCTGATTAGTATGCTGTGGCCGTGTTGGTGCCACACTAAATGTCAAAAGCCTAAGCCAGTTTCTTCAAGGATGTTTTGAGAGAACGTTGTAACAAATCCAGTCCAGGAGTCATTGGCCGAAATAGGTAAATATCAAATAACAAAATGGATTAGATCACACGGTCTCTAATACCAGATATGAGGTCCAGTAACCAGCCGTCGTCTGTGACGAATTTCCGCGTCTATTTTTGGAAGATTTTATTCACGATACACCATCAGCATTTATCTCCCAGCCGTCATAAAATATGCATACATATAAACTGGTTTCTTGTAAGAGAGAATGAACAGTTTTCTATAGTGTCGGAATAACATCATGATGTTTAAAAGGTCACGTACGTATTACAACACATATAAGGGAAGTGAGAAGAGGTGCCGACATACTGACAGACCCACATGACTTCACAGTATAGTCTTCTGGTTAACCTATTCTAAGGCACATACCAATAATCTAACGATTCGTGATATGTGCTGTATCTCCGGTACGCTTTTATTGTACCTGTTCATGTGGTAACTTGGATGATATGACCACACGGCCCCTAGCACCGACATAAGCGGTATTAGATACAAATCTTGAGAGCTCTGATGGAAATGCTCTCACAACTCGTATATTCGTAATTGGTGAGGTGTGTCGCTTTGACAACTCGTACACTGGGTATTGGTGAGCTGTATCGTCTTCAGATGAAAATGACGGCATTTAACACAAAAGACTAGTTTGTAAGGCCCAATGTCGACCCAGCATCAACTTGCCACAATGCCTCGGGGACGAAACATCCACCAGCAGAATCTCGCCATATACAGGTAATGACTGACCAGTCTTCTTTTATCGAAATACATTTCCAGGTTATTACGATTTTCATGATGGTGGAACAGTCCTAGTCACAGTTGTGACTTCAGACAAATAGTCTGTAGTGGCGTTCGATTAACTAAATATTTACTGGCTGTTGATTTAGTGTGCTGCTAAGATGAATCTGGTTTCTCTCCGTGTTGAAATTTTCTTCTTCATTCGGGATCTGTGAATTCTTGCGTTTGTGCAGCACTTCATTTAAGTATGTTAGTTCCAATAATAGTCAGAATTGTGCGAAGAGGGTTATTGAAGCAGAATTTCTTCATGGAGAATAACGTGAAGAGTGTACGCCCTTGACTGACATCGAGCTTCCCTTCAGGGCGGGAAACGCACTCAAAAAAATATCATCGTCCGGAATTTCGTGGGTTGTTAGGTGCTTGTTCCTTCCATTGCGTGCTTAACGACTGTAGCCGGGCATGGTGCTTGCCCTCGAGGAAAACGTATTCGCGTCATACGAACATCATACGAATGATGTACGAAACGCTAGTTGCGCATGTTCGACCACCATCTGAGACTTCTCAATTTTGATTGGGCGGCCTGACAGGCCGACAGTGAAGGAAAATACAATAGAAAGTGTTGAAATAATGGAGGAACGTAACGAATTCACGGGCTGTAGCTCATGAAGGTTACATGGACAAGGGTTGCCTTCTAAATGTCCCATCTCACGCCTGTATTTTTGTTTCGATCATTTTTGTTGGACAATACAATCGAAGTCGACTTGGGATACGAGACGGTATATCGCAGAGGAGAGACTCCGTACCTAGTAATAATATTAAGATATAGAGTGGTTAAACAAATGTAACATTCGTATACGGGAGATTATGAGGATATGAACAGACACCATGCTGGTGCTGGCGGACATTGTCTGCTTCTTTTAGTATTCTAATCCTGTTCAATAGGCTGTGAAAGCTTCGGGTCAACGATTATAAGCGATACATATTATACAATCATCGGAGAATGAGATATTAGTATGCTTTGACCGCTTTGTTTTTACACTGCTTGTCAAGAGCCTAAGCCAGTTGCCCCAAGCTTGTTTTAAGAGGACGTTGTGACAAATCCAGTCCAAGGGTCATTGGCTTAAATGCATTATTTTCAATTCATACAATAGAGGCTTCAGTTCGTGCAGAATCGTTTGATAAGTTAACTAGATAGTTCGCGATGGCTGATTAGAATAACGGATATGCGTCAATACACATGACTAATTCTATAGGTCTCCGCAGTTCAAGCTTGTTAAGCATCGTGTTTTGCATTGTGTAAAAGGGATTACAGAGAAAAGTTTGATGGTTTCCTATATGATGCATTGTGAACTTTTATCACAATGAAGTAAATGTTCTCCTAATTCTAATCAACGTTAATTATCGTTTGACAAAACCTGAATGTGTAATTCATATCCTTGACACTTTCTCATCATATTTATTTCTAGCTGTTATTATTTGCAAAGAGTCATGCCAAGAAGTATTATGTGTAAAATCTATACCATTGGCAGTCAAAAGGTCCATATTGGTGTGGATTGGTTTGTTGTTAATACAGCTAGTACATGTACAACTGTTTATCAACTCTCCGGCGTCAGCAAGCCCGTTATGATGTATCACATCGTCTCCGAATGTTCGACTTCTATACGAAACCAAAGTCCGAATCCATGTCAACAAAAGCTATTTTCTTGAAAGATATAAATGGTCAACGGTTCCCGACGATGTTTGACAGACAACCGCGTGATATATTTCATTTCTCCTAACCAATATCTGGCAGATTTGTTACAGTAGACAGCACCAGATGCAAATGAACTAGAAGTGTATATCATTAGATTAAATCAGCCAGACGAAACTGGCACTCGTCAAACAGCCTACACCACAGGACTCTAGCACAGTCCCTAAGAACGCAAGACGATGTGCATTGTCGCCACGCCGGAGATGAAGGGTGTGACAAATTATGTACGTTCCATAGGCTGAGTATTTGATTGCCATTACCAACTCATCCCCCCTGATGCATTACTCGATTTTTCTTCTGAATCGGCGCGAACACGACTCTTGCCAATCTTACCGTGCAACTACGTCACATTGTGTGTTATAAGCAGGGAGGCGGGGGCTAATGTTGTTTGATCGTCGCTAAATAGCTGAAACATTGCTGAAACTTAAACCTTAATTCTCTTTCTCTCTCTCAAGCTCACAATGCTCACGTGACAAAGCAGAAATCCATACCATCGAGACCAAAATGCCTGTTCATTGAAGCATTTGCAAAGCTTTGAGGGACAAAAGAGCAGTAAGATAAAACCGGGAAAGTTTAATTTAGATAGTATAAAAGATTAAAACAAAATTGTCGAAACGACCAATAAAACATGGTCACCTCCGACCACACCAATCTTGGAACAGTGGTTACGAACTTTTTCATGGTTGGAGCCTTCGACCACAGTTTACATATGGTCGGAGCGAGCAAATATATATCTTGGTGGCGACCACATATTTTTAACAGTGTATAACTAGTTTGGACATTGAGGATAACATTATATAAAATCAAGCAAATATGGCGAATATATTAACTCCTTTTGTTGACATTGCATGGTGTCACCCTTGTAATAGCATTGCTAAACTCTGTCAATTAGATGTATTACTTTCGCACCTTACCTACTCAACCAGACTAAGACATTTTCCTTAATCTGTATCCAAAATCGATATTCGTAATTAGTTAAGTATGTTGTCAGCTATGAAAAACACTGTCCTAGATAAATTATCAAGCCAGCGTGTTTACTCTGGCCGTGCCTGTCATCTGTAAGGTTTTTGACATTCATTTTCATCAAATAACTTAGTAATGGGAAAATGCCAAATGAGTGGGAATGTGCTAAGGTGCGTGCTGTGTTCACGAAAGAAAGCAAAATGGATCCGGGAATTGCCGCTCAAACTCTATACACCCCAGAATATCTAAAGCTCTTGGGCGCCTAATACATTACAACTTGATGACCATCCTCAGAAGAGAGTACTGTGTTCGTAAATTCGAGCGACAAAAATTAGCATGTTGCGAGCGATATGCAAGAGGTGTAAAAAATTGACGTCTGGTGACGAAAAAGCAACCATATGACTCTACAGGAACGTATTCGTCGACACCTAACATTCAGACCCGAGAATACAGTGGATTCTCGGGCGTGGCCTTAGTATCTCAGCCGTGATTTTATTGCAGCTGTTCATGTGGAGACCATGAAGTATCCACACGGCCCCTAGCACCGGCTTAAGCGGAATTAGACACGCTAGCTCGGGAGCTTGTGATGACAGATCAGCTCAAAATGCACATCTGATGTCAATGGATGAGCATCAAGGACGTCCGATGGAGTAAACGCCTTAACATGGGGTAACCTGGTAAATGCAAGAAACCTAGAAAAACTAACCTGTAATGTCCGACGTCGTTCGGCTTAAATTTCCCACCGAAACAGTAAACCTAAATATATTTGCGGAGTGACATGTACAGAGGGCGGACTCCGGTGACTAACAGTCCATCAGCAGAATCCTACTATATACAGATCATAAATTGGACCGAAGCTGTGTGAATAAATGTAGGAGAGAGAGAGAGAGAATAAAGGTTTAACGTCGCGTTCAGCAATAATTCAGCTATATAACCACGATCAAACAAAAGTCTAAATATTCAACTTAATAACTTAGTAATTCAACAGATTAAAACGTACATAACAAGCCGATTTCTCTCAAATAACCTAAGACACAGTCCTCCCTCACCCGACCAAAAAGATCTTCCAAAGTAGTCGCTCGATAGGAAGAATCTCTTACAATCTTAAAATCTATACAGTAGATAAGAATATGTTTCACCGTGAGATCATGGAATACACCTTGGGACTGGCTCTTATTTAGTAAATTTTCGCGAATTAATCGTCTATGTCCGATTCTACATCGCCTGATCATGGCTTGATCGAAACGTTTCTGACTGTTCAGATGAGTATAGCCTGCTGGCGTTTTTTGAACTCATGAAGTTTGTTATTATTCACAGCATCCCATAAAGATTGAAACAGCTTTCTCACATAAGTACAGATAGAGGGTCTGAAATCGCTGTATGGGATTCCAACAGGATCAACATCATTATCTAGGGATGCCTGAATCATTCTATCAGCCTCAGTATTACCTCTAATGCCAACGTGACTAGGCAATTGTCCAGGGCATAATTTGATGAATTAACTGCAATCCAGTTATGCTGACTGGAAATTTGCACACACTGGTACAGATTTTCAACAGCAGCAACACCATGCTCTGACAAGAAGAAAAACATCCAACATTTAGCGTCAATGATCAGGCGAACCTAATTATTTCAATGCGAGAAACAAGTTAGGTTTCTTGAGAGAGAGAATCAGTGAACGTTTTCAATTATTCCTGCAAAATCCTGATATTCCTATCATGTAATCCAACAGTGATGCTTCAAGAAATCGACCTCAGTACTCAGTGATACTGCTATACATGTAGTGGCCTTCCTCAACAGTAATATCCCGCAAGGGCCTGGATAAGCGGTATACATATCTCGCTTAGTTGCATCGTCTAGGTCCTGTGTAAATTGCTACGATTTCATTCAACGTCACAAAACGGTTTCGACACAGTTATATATGTATCTCCAACATCTTTCACTCATAGTTTCTCAAATTTGACGATCACACACTGACAGCAAAGCATGACCGTATTGTGGATGACCTTTCGTTACTTGTGTATAAGCAGGATCCGGATAATTCAAAAATTAAATATCATCTTTATTATATTTCGACAAAGGGATTGAACTTCTGTTACCATAAACTTGTTTTTTTTCTCGGTTAAATTTTTTTTTGCTTTATTCGGGATCGGTGAAATCTTTCGCTTTCCAGCGCTCCATTCAAGTGTTTTGTTTCCAAGAATAGTCGAGACTAGGAGAATTGTTCGAAGAGAAGACGGACTATTGAGAATTTCGTCATTGGCAACGGCTGTATTTGGTATGTTTTCATTATTTTGCTTGGACAATGCAATCAAAGTTGATGTTTGTCGAAAGGCTTCAGTGATTAGAAGGTGATATATGAAGAGCTATGATAAATTTTATTCATCTGATATTATGACGAATACGAGTATAGTTATGTGGTGATGGGCTCAGCAATCATCGCTGTGAAAATCGAGTCGATAACTGTGTGATATAGGCCGGACTTAGTTGGATATTTGCTATCACTGCATTTAGTATATATATTATTCTAGCTCGTATAGCAAGTAAGCGGCAGAACTCCTACCGATTTATTGCCAAACGATGTCTGTGGACTGATCATATATTTAACACCGTGGTTTACACCCACGCTCATAGATAAATGACTCTGTGAAAGGTATGTTTAGCACGTCTATTTAAATGTGAATATCAAGATTGTCTATTATGCGACAGAGCCATTCAAACGGTATGTATTATGAGCCAGTTTTATTTCGCACTAGATGGAATTCTGATCTGAGAATGGGAAGTGAGAAATTTCTTTTTGCACCTTGTACTATTATTAGACATTATGGTGCGGACGAATGCGCTAAAACGTAACAATCAAGACCCTACATTGCGCCTGCTCAGGGTTCCTAATCACCAACAAGAGATAATTCCAGCACGCCTGTTTGTTTTAAGTGGAATAATAATCAAGTGAAACTTTAGACCTGGAGGGTTGGCTAATGTCTATCAAATGGATCTCGTCTTGGTAATAGCAAGCGTCAGATCGGCCATTCAATATTAAACAATCGTCCATAAAAGAATTTTCGAGGCAACAATAGAAATGCCGTTAGCGCCAATTCTGAATGTATACGAAATAAAAATGATAGTTTCCTGCAAGAGAGAAGAGGTCCACAGTTTTCAATGATGTCCGCAAATTATGATATTCTGTACATAAAATCCAAATCCCTGACCATTCCACAGAGATTTAAAATATGGTGACATTCTGCTATAACAAATGCTGGATGTTTTAGGAATTAGGAAAAGACTTAAATTCTTACTGGGATGGCGAAATTTGTTACTGATTGTTGCAACCTGCAAGCATACATGTCGCCGGTCTTGTTGAAGTTTTGCGGGGTTGTTTTCTGTTTGCGTATCAACGTCCTCGTAAACTGGGAATCGCTGACTTACCAGCAACTAGTACATATCAGCATCGCAAACATGGAATTGTGGAACGTTCAGCCTTTGGGAGATGTTATCTGTGAATAGTATGGGTAGTTGACGAACGCAAAGTAATACAGATCAACGTAGCGAGTCTATCTCCCTAATCGACACAATATCCTACCGATGGTAGGTACTTTTGTTTCGTTAAAAATGTTGAGTATTGATGGGTCCTTGGTACCAAATGGAGTACACACATGTTCTCCGTAATTAGAATACGGCAAATATGATTAGATATCTCAAATCAACCTTCGAAGCTGTTTGGCATGAATGCCACAAAAGCCGTAATCCTTAAATACTATTCTTTTCGCCGTAACTCGAACAAAAAAATGGAGCAGCAAGAATTGGAATTGCTGTCCCTTTCATATCAAGGTCATTTGTGTGTACTCGGTTGATTTGGGAGAAGAGACGGTATATCGTGGAGACACTCCGTACATTGTAGTGGTATTAACATAGAATGACCAGACGATTGTAACATTCGTATACGGGAGATTATGGGGATATGGACAGACACCATGCTGGTGATGCCAAGGATTGTCTGCTTCTGTTAGTATTCTCGTTCTGTTCAATAGCCTGCGAAAGTACCGGGTCAAGGATTATAAGCGATACATATTATACAATCACCAGAGAATGAGAGATTAGTATGCTGTGGTCGCTTTGTTGCCACACTACATGTCACGAGCCTAAGCCAGTTGCCCCAAGCTTGATTTGAGAGGACGTTGTGACAAATCCAGTACAAGGATCATTGACTTAAATGCATTATTTTCAATTCATACAGTAGGGGCTTCAGTTCGTGCAGAATCAATTGATGACTTAACCAGAAAGGTTGCGATGAATGACTAGAATAATGGATATTCGTTGTTTTCGTCAATACACATGAATAATTCTATCAGTCCTCGCTATTCACACTGGTTGAGCATCTTGTGGTTTGCAAGGTGTACAAGTGATTACAGGAAACAGTTTGGTGGCTTTCTCCATGATACATTGCGAACATTTATCACTTTGCATCGAATGTTCTCGGTATCCTAGTATGCTTTAATTACTCTGAAAAAACAGTTGTGTACAAAATTGCACATCTACAAAAAATGTATATCAGGAGTACACAATTTGTGTACTTTTTCTACGCAAATTGTGTATCACAGCTACAAAGTGATTGTAGATGTTCAATTTTGTTACAGCGATGTGTTTGGTACACAACTGTTTTTAGAGAGTACCGTTTGAAAAAAACTGATTGTGTAATATATATTTCATTGTTACTTTCGTATTATATCTATATCTAACTATTCAGTATTATTTGCTCAGTTTCTCATGCTAAGCGGAATTAGGTGAGGAATCTATCCCAGTGACAGTCAACATTGGTTATTAGCACCGGCATTACCGGTATTAGATACAAATCTAGAGAGCTGTGATGGAAATGCTCTGGCAACTCGTATATTGGTAATTATAGTGAGCTGTGTAGCTAAATAATATATAGCCCCAGTCACCTCCAGCGAGGGTTTTAGATAATTTTATTACGAATCACCCACCTCTGAACCTGCCGTACATCTAATCTCTATCCCCTCCTGCGCACTATTTCAAAATCTTGCACACTATTGTGAAATAGTAACGAATATATCGCCGTCTAAATTTCCCAGACGACTTCCACTTTAAACGCGCCATGTTAACCGTATAGAGTGACGTCACCAACATGGCGTGCAGAGAGCTAGAAGTTTCCGACTGGAAAATTCAGACGGCGATATATTCGTTACTATTTCACAATAGAGTGCAAGATTTTGAATAGTGCGCAGGAGGGGATAGAGTTTAGATGTACGGCAGGTTCAGAGGTGGGTGATTCGTAATAAAATTATCTAAAACCCTCGCTGGAGGTGACTGGGGCCGACGTATAGCCCTCATACTCTTGAGGGCTATATATTATTTAGCTATGAGCTGTGTCGCTGTGACAACTCGTACACTGGTGATTGGTGAGCTTTATTATCGTCAGGTGAAAATGACGGCATTTAACACAGACTATTCCGTAAGGCCCGATCTCGACCCAGCATCAACTTCCCACAATGTCAACTCCCACCCAGAGAGCTTCAGAAAAGATTAATTCGAACAAACAATAAAATAATAACAGTTTTTACAAATAGCGCGGGTGCCTCCAAAGGCTCGTATGACGGTGTTATATTCAATACAGCGCCATCTACCTACACACGGAAAATAGTGAACTCTCAGTTTGATTGTGATAGCACTAAAAAATGATTATTAATTATAGACTCCCAACCAGGAAGCTCCAGAAAAGATTAATTCGAACAAACAAACAAGAAAATAATAACAGTTGTCAACAGTTTACAAATAGCCCGCGCTATATATCAACAGCGCCTTCAAAGACCCAAAAGTCCCGTATGACCGTGTTCCATTCAATGGAGCGCCATCTACCTACACAAGGGAAATGGTGATCTAGGTCAACCCAAATGGACTGACCAAGACAAACAAAAACCGCCGCGAACAGCGAAAATCTAACGAATTAACTCAAAATTTCACCATGCACAGATGCCAAAAACGTTCACGAAAAGTACTACACAAAAATCTGGAATAATACCAGCTTAATTTAAAACCCCAGAAATACTCAAAATAACAGAGACGAGATTGCACGTGCAAATCACTCAGTCTGACTACATCCGGGCCCGTCAGGTGATATTTGAAGCGCTATGAGCAATTATCTTGATTTGAAATATGCCAGTATGTGTGGTATATTTATGTGGTGATGGGCTAAGAAATGAGCGTTGTGGAGATCGAGTTAGAACTGTGTGATGGATGCCGAACGTAATTGGATATTTGCTGTCACTGCGTTTAGTCTATATCATATTGTAGCTCGTACAGTAAATGAGCGGCAGGACGTCTACAGACAGCATCTTAGCTTTGTGTGTACTCGGTTCATTTGGGAGAAGAGACGGTATATCGTGGAGACACTCCGTACATTGTAGTGGTATTAACATAGAATGACCAGACGATTGTAACATTCGTATACGGGAGATTATGGGGATATGGACAGACACCATGCTGGTGATGCCGGGGATTGTCTGCTTCTGTTAGTATTCTCGTTCTGTTCAATAGCCTGCGAAAGTACCGGGTCAAGGATTATAAGCGATACATATTATACAATCACCAGAGAATGAGAGATTAGTATGCTGTGGTCGCTTTGTTGCCACACTGGATGTTTTAGGAATTAGGAAAAGACTTAAATTCTTACTGGGATGGCGAAATTTGTTACTGATTGTTGCAACCTGCAAGCATACATGTCGCCGGTCTTGTTGAAGTTTTGCGGGGTTGTTTTCTGTTTGCGTATCAACGTCCTCGTAAACTGGGAATCGCTGACTTACCAGCAACTAGTACATATCAGCATCGCAAACATGGAATTGTGGAACGTTCAGCCTTTGGGAGATGTTATCTGTGAATAGTATGGGTAGTTGACGAACGCAAAGTAATACAGATCAACGTAGCGAGTCTATCTCCCTAATCGACACAATATCCTACCGATGGTAGGTACTTTTGTTTCGTTAAAAATGCTGAGTATTGATGGGTCCTTGGTACCAAATGGAGTACACACATGTTCTCCGTAATTAGAATACGGCAAATATGATTAGATATCTCAAATCAACCTTAAAAGCTGTTTGGCATGAATGCCACAAAAGCCGTAATCCTTAAATACTATTCTTTTCGCCGTGACTCGAACAAAAAAATGGAGCAGCAAGAATTGGAATTGCTGTCCCTTTCATATCAAGGTCATTTGTGTGTACTCGGTTCATTTGGGAGAAGAGACGGTATATCGTGGAGACACTCCGTACATTGTAGTGGTATTAACATAGAATGACCAGACGATTGTAACATTCGTATACGGGAGATTATGGGGATATGGACAGACACCATGCTGGTGATGCCAAGGATTGTCTGCTTCTGTTAGTATTCTCGTTCTGTTCAATAGCCTGCGAAAGTACCGGGTCAAGGATTATAAGCGATACATATTATACAATCACCAGAGAATGAGTGATTAGTATGCTGTGGTCGCTTTGTTGCCACACTACATGTTACGAGCCTAAGCCAGTTGCCCCAAGCTTGATTTGAGAGGAAGGTGTGACAAATCCAGTACAAGGATCATTGACTTAAATGCATTATTTTCAATTCATACAGTAGGGGCTTCAGTTCGTGCAGAATCAATTGATGACTTAACCAGAAAGGTTGCGATGAATGACTAGAATAATGGATATTCGTTGTTTTCGTCAATACACATGAATAATTCTATCAGTCCTCGCTATTCACACTGGTTGAGCATCTTGTGGTTTGCAATGTGTACAAGTGATTACAGGAAACAGTTTGGTGGCTTCCTCCATGATACATTGCGAACATTTATCACTTTGCATCGAATGTTCTCGGTATCCTAGTATGCTTTAATTACTCTGAAAAAACAGCTGTGTACAAAATTGCACATCTACAAAAAATGTATATCAGGAGTACACAATTTGTGTACTTTTTCTACGCAAATTGTGTATCACAGCTACAAAGTGATTGTAGATGTTCAATTTTGTTACAGCGATGTGTACTTTTGGTACACAACTGTTTTTAGAGAGTACCGTTTGAAAAAAACTGATTGTGTAATATATATTTCATTGTTACTTTCGTATTATGTCTATATCTAACTATTCAGTATTATTTGCTCAGTTTCTCATGCTAAGCGGAATTAGGTGAGGAATCTATCCCAGTGACAGTCAACACGTCCACATTGGTTATTAGCACCGGCATTAACGGTATTAGATACAAATCTAGAGAGCTGTGATGGAAATGCTCTGGCAACTCGTATATTGGTAATTAGTGAGCTGTGTCGCTGTGACAACTCGTACACTGGTGATTGGTGAGCTTTATTATCGTCAGGTGAAAATGACGGCATTTAACACAAAAGACTATTCCGTAAGGCCCGATCTCGACCCAGCATCAACTTTCCACAATGTCAACTCCCACCCAGAGAGCTTCAGAAAAGATTAATTCGAACAAACAATAAAATAATAACAGTTTTTACAAATAGCGCGGGTGCCTCCAAAGACCCGTATGACGGTGTTATATTCAATACAGCGCCATCTACCTACACATGGAAAATAGTGAACTCTCAGTTTGATCGTGATAGCACTAAAAAATGATTATTAATTATAGACTCCCAACCAGGAAGCTCCAGAAAAGATTAATGCGAACAAACAAACAAGAAAATAATAACAGTTGTCAACAGTTTACAAATAGCCCGCGCTATATATCAACAGCGCCTTCAAAGACTCAAAAGCGCCTTCAAAGACCCAAAAGTCCCGTATGACCGTGTTCCATTCAATGGAGCGCCATCTACCTACACAAGGGAAACGGTGATCTAGGTCAACCCAAATGGACTGACCAAGACAAACAAAAACCGCCGCGAACAGCGAAAATCTAAAAAATCAACTCAAAATTGCACAGATGCCAAAAACGTTCACGAAAAGTACTACACAAAAATCTGGAATAATACCAGCTTAAAACCCCAGAAATACTCAAAATAACAGAGACGAGATTGCACGTGCAAATCACTCAGTCCGACTACATCCGGGCCCGTCAGGTGATATTTGAAGCGCTATGAGCAATTCTCTTGATTTGAAATATGCCAGTATGTGTGGTATATTTATGTGGTGATGGGCTAAGAAATGAGCGTTGTGGAGATCGAGTTAGAACTGTGTAACGGATGCCGAACGTAATTGGATATTTGCTGTCACTGCGTTTAGTCTATATCATATTGTAGCTCGTACAGCAAATGAGCGGCAGGACGTCTACAGACAGCATCTTAGCTTGCTAAGGGCATTTCACGTTTCACTTAACACTACCCTTAGATTCTCGCTGTGAATCGGCATGTATTTCACCCGGCGCCATCTATCTAGAGGGAGATAATCCAGTTCGAAAGTTGTTCCCAAAGCATGAGGTCAAATGTCGGCCCCATTTAAACGAGCCAATCTCAGACATGCAGACATGTCAGTTTCACGAGGCGCAAGACCAAAACGAAGTTGTGCGAATTGGCTATTTTATTTCTCACTCTAGTGGAGCATGCTTCTTTGTTTATCTTAAGAAAAATCATATTACAACATATTTGAAAACAAAATAAAATCGGCGGCAGACCACAAGAAAATGATATGCTTTTTATTTTGTGATGGGGGCACTTCGAGGCCCACCATGGGATCATTTCAATCGATCGCTTTCTGGAGGTGCGTCTTCGTTGTATGAATGTGATTTCACCGATGTCGGATGTAACGGGACCAGTCGGATGTGACCATTTGGGAAACGCCCTATTACACTCAGATAGCACCCGTTATCGCATGGCTAGGAGCAGAAGTTTCTATACGTATGATCGTGCCATGCGTTCGGATGATGACAGACAGACAAGCAAGCCATGTTTGTGGATTGGCCAGGTTACATTTAACACCGTGACCTACACCCACCTTCATGTTGTAAATGACTCAGGCAACGGCGTTTTAAACGCGTGTAGTTTTGAGTACGTAATATGCGCCAGAGCCATTCAAACGGTGTGAATTATGTGCCATTTTTTTTTATATTTCGCACTGGATGGAATTCTAGTCTGAGGAGCGGAAGTGAGAATGTTGTATTTCGATCTTGAACTACAACACATCATGGTGCTGATGAAATGCTCCAAAACCTCAAAAGCAGGACGCATGCGCCCTCTGGTGATTCCTTGTCACCATTCCAATATCACTTGAGACTACATCACGCCCCGTTAAATCGTAGTGATACTTTTCTTTTTGGTTTGAACGGAATATTAATCGCGTGATACATTAGACCTGGAAGGTTGTAAGATAATGGTTAATGTCCTCAAACCACGTCAAATAGATCCGACATTTAATATTCAGCAATCGTCCAATAAACAATTTCCGCGTCATTAATTGAAATACCCATTTCGTATCACAGCACCAATTACAGTTGTGCATGAAATAAAAATAGTAAAAACACAAGATGGTTTCCTTACAAAAAACAGAAGCGACCAACAGTTTTCACTGATGTCCGCAAGTCAGGATGACATTCTATACATAAAATCCAAATCACTGACCATTCCACAAAGACCTAAAATATGGCGGCTTTTCTTAAGGGAATGCCGAAATTTGCTACGGATTTTTGCGTCCTGCAAGCATAGATGTGATGTCACCGGTTGAACTTTATCTGGATAGTTTTCTGATTGCATATCAACGTGCTCGGGAACTGGAAATCGCTGATTGAACATCACTTTCGAGAGCTGACAAATCTGTTTTATTATACGGGGAAAAAACATAAACAATACAAATAGACGTACAGTGTATTTTTTATCCATGATTTCGGCCAAATCTTCATCACTTGGTAACGTAAAACGCTTTCCGTCTGCACA
Source organism: Hanleya hanleyi (assembly GCA_036873755.1). Lineage (NCBI taxonomy): Eukaryota > Metazoa > Mollusca > Polyplacophora > Lepidopleurida > Hanleyidae > Hanleya > Hanleya hanleyi. The sequence continues at coordinate 68,574 of JAVTVY010028172.1, forward strand.
CGCCATCGTGATTACAGCGGAATGACAGCACAACAGACGACAATGCTACGAAAGAGCCTGTTCACGGGCGATAACTTCGTGAGACCGTGTGGCATTGCCTATGTCATGTGGCGTCAGCGCGTGATCGTGTGATATCGGCGCGAGATCGTGGGACATCACATTAACGAGCTGTTTTTTTTCATAAGACATCGAGAATTGCGGAATATCACGTGATGGTGTCTCAACCAATTAAAATAAACGAATACACAGTGAGGTATAATAATTGGAATTGTTATACCATTTATATCAAGACCATTTCTGCCTATTCTGATCGATTGTACAGATTTGAATATTGTAAGAGATTCTTTTTATCATGCAGCTACTTTAGAAGATCTTTTTGGTCGGGTAAAAGAAGGCTGTATTTTAGGTTATTTGAAAGAAATCGGTCTGTTGCATAAGTTTTAATGTATGTACATGTTTTTGGTGTGTTCTGTTAATTACTTCTGAATTGCTGAGTTGTTGACTTGTTTTTGTTGAAATACTTAGAATTTTGTTTGATCGTCGCTATATAGCTGAAATATTACTGAACGCGACATTAAACCTTAAGTCTCTCTCTCTCTCTCTCTCTCTCTCTCTCTCTCTCTCTCTGATTTGGGAGACGAGACGGTGTATGGTGGAGAAGAGACTCAAGAGTACCTTGTAGTGGTATTAACATAGAATGGTCAGACGATTGTAACATTCGTATAGGGGAAATTATGAGGATATGAGCAGACACCAGGCTGGTGCTGCCGGGCATTGTCTACTTCTATTAGTATTCTCATCCGGTTCAATAGCCTGTGAAAGCTCCGGGTCAAGGATTGCAAGCGATGCATATTATACAATCTGATTAGTATGCGGTGTCCGTGTTGGTGCCACACTAAATGTCAAAAGCCTAAGCCAGTTTCTTCAAGGATGTTTTGAGAGAACGTTGTAACAAATCCAGTCCAGGAGTCATTGGCTGAATTACGTGATTATCAAATAACAAAATGGATTAGATCTCAAGGTCTCTAATACCAGATATGAGGTCCAGTAACCAGCCGCCATCTGTGACGAATATCCGCGTCTATTTTCGGAAGATCTTATTCACGATACTCCATCAGTATTTACCTCCAAGCCGTCATAAAATACACATGCATACATGCTGGTTTCTTGTAAGAGAGAACGAACAGTTTTCTATAGTGTCGGAATAACATTATGATGTTTAAAAGGTCACATACGTATGACTGACCAGTCTTTTATCCAAATACATTTCTATGTTATTACGATTTTCATGATGGTAGAACAGTCCTAGTCGCAATGTTGTGACTTCAGACAAATAGTCTGTAGTGGCGTTCGGATAATTCAATATTTTACTGGCTGTTTATTTAGTGTTCTGCTAGGATGAATTTGGTTTCTCTCTGTGTTGAAATTTCCTTCTTCATTCGGGGTCTGTGTAATCTTGCGTTTGTGCAGCATTTCATTTAAGTTTACATGAAGGTTACATGGACAAGGGCTGCCTACTAAATGTTGCATCTCACGCCTGTATTTTTGTTTCGATCATTTTCGTTGGACAATACAATCGAAGTCGACTTGGGAGACGAGACGGTATATCGCGGAGGAGAGACTCCGTACCTAGTAATAATATTAACATAGATTGGTTAGACGATTGTAACATTCGTATACAGGAGATTATGAGGATATGAGCAGACACCATGCTGGTGCTGCCGGACATTGCCTGCTTCTATTAGTATTCTCATCCTGTTCAATAGCCTGTGAAAGCTCCGAGTCAAGGATTATAAGCGATGCATATTATACAATCATCAGAGAATGAGAGATTAGTATGCTGTGACCACACTACATGTCAAGAGCCTAACCCAGTTTTCCCAAGCTTGTTTTGAGAGGACGTTGTGACAAATGCAGTCCAAGAATCATTGGCTTAAATGCATTATTTTCAGATTTCAGTTCGTGCAGAATCGTTTGATGAGTTAACTGGAAAGTTCGCGATGGCTGACTAGAATAATGGATATTCAATACACAAGACTAATCCCATCAGAATGGGATTAAGAATACTGATCAGCGATACGGATTTGATATTTTTGGAACATCATGATGTCTTGCCGGCATCATTGAAAACTGTGCCTCTCTTCACAAGAAACAAGCTTCTCTCTTGCAGGAAACAAGCCTATGTTTATGTATACTATGATTGTCTTTTTGAATTTGGTGCTAATACTGTTATATGGAATAGGTTTTTGGGTTATGGACGCGGATATTCTCTAATGGACGACGGCTGAATTATGAATGACGGACCAGACGCTTGTAATCCGCAATTCACACTTGTTAAACATCGTGTTTTGCATTGTGTACAAGTGATTACAGAAAAATGTTCGGTGGATTCCTCTATGATACATTATGAACGTTTATCACAATGAAACGAATGTTCTTGGGATTCTAATCAGTGTTAATTATCGCTTGTAAAAAACTGAATGTGTAATTCATGTCCTTATTACTTTCTTTTAATATCTGTTTCTAGCTATTCAGTATTATTTGAAAAGAGTCATGCTAAGAAGTATATGTGTAACATCTATACCATTGACAGTCAAAACGTCCATTTTGGTGTTGATCGGTTTGTTGTTAGCACATCTAGTACATGTACGACTGCTTATCAATCGTCTCCGAATGTTCCACTTTTACACATAACCGAAGTCCAAATCCATGTGAACAAAAGCTATTTTCTCGAAAGATATAAATGGTCAGCGGTTCTCGACGATGTTTGAAAGACAACCGGGTGACATATTTCATTTCTCCTAACCAATATCTGTCAGGTTTGTTACAGTAGACAGCACCAGAAGCAAATGAACTAGAAGTGTATATCATTAGATTAGATCAGCCAAACGAAACTGGCACTCGTCAAACAGCCTACACCACAGGACTCTGGCACAGTCCCATAACACGCAAGACGATGCGCATTGCCTCCACGCCGGAGACGAAGGGTGTGACAAATTATGTACGTTCCATAGGCTGAGTATTTGATTGCCAGCACCACCAGCTCATCTCCCCTGATGCATTACTCGATTTTTCTTCTGAATCGGCGCGAACACGACTCTTGCCAATCTTACCGTGAAACTGCGTCACATCGTGTGTTATAAGCATGCAGGGAGGCGGTGGCTAATGTATTCTGTTTAATCTAGTCTAAGAATGCAGACTTCTAGTTAATTTCCCTCTGACAGCACCAATTCCGAATAAGCATAAAATGAAATAAAGCGGTTTTCTAAGGGAGATGTAACGTGAAAAGTACACGCCCTTGGCTCTCACCTAGCTTCTCCTCAGGACGTGAATCACTGTCAATCAAAATATCTTCGTCCAGAAGTTCGTGGGCTGTTAGCAACTTGTTATTTGCATCTCGTACTTACCGACTGTCGTCGGGCATGATGCTTGTCCGAGAGCAGCGTCTTCACGTCATGCGAGCGTCATACATTTAACGTCACGAAACGCTAGTGGTGCATGATCGGTCGCTATTCGCAACGTTCTGCATTTTGATTGGTCGGTCGACAGCGAAATAAAATACATTAGAATGCATTGAAGGCTCTGAAACAGTGGAGGAACGTGAAGAATTCGAGGGACCTAACTCATGAAGAGAAGCGGTCAACAGAGTTTAATAATAGCAGGACGCATCATGATGTTCTAATCGTAAAACCCTCATCACTGACAAGTAATCTGTAATCCAAGTGATTTCACCAGGCATACCCGATTAACCCACGAACACTTACTAAAAAAGGAACCGGCCTCAAGGTGTATTCCATGCCACGAAAATCTCTCAATGAAACATATTCTGATCAACTAAAGATTTTATGATTGTACGAGATTCTTTTTATCAAGCAGCAACTTTAGAAGATCTTTTCAGTCGGGTAAAAGATGACTGTATTTTAGGTTATTTAAAAGAAGATCGTTTTAGTGGGGTAAAAGAAGACTGCATTTTAGGTTATGTAAAAGAACTCAGTTTGTTGCATAAGTTTTAATGTCAATATATATGTAACTCCGAAGAATGATATCATGGTTATAATGATCTATATTTCAACTTAATTCAAAGTCATTTTCAAGATACAAATTGGAGCAAGTGAGACATAGGATATATATACACTAAGGACAGTGAACAAAAACAATTAAACAGCTCATGGCGTTAGTATACTAACGCCATGAGCTGTTTAATTGTTTTTGTCACGTATTGTATAGTATTGTTTTAGTCTGCACAGTGTTCACTGAGTGTATATATATCCTATGTCTAACTTGCTCCAATTTGTATCTTGAAAATGACTTTGAAATAAGTTGAAATATAGATCATGATAACCATGATATCATTCATCGGAGTTACATATATATATTGTTATTCGTAAAACTCCTCTGTGCCACAAATGAAGTTTTAATGTATGTGCATGTTTTTTGGTATGTTGTGATGATTACTTCTGGATTGCTGGGTTGTTGATTTGTTTTTGTTGGAATACCTAGACTTTTGTTTGATCGTAGCTAAATAGCTAAAACATCGCTGAAACTTAAACCTTAATTTTCTTTCTCTTTCTCAAACTCACAATGCCAGTGACAAAGCACAAGTCCGTACCATCGAGACCAAAATGCCTGTTTATTGAAGCATTTGAACAGCTTTGAGAGACAAAAGAGCAGTATGATAAAACCTGGAAAGTTTAATTTAGATAGTATAAAAGATGCTAAAGCGGACAGCAAAAAGCTGTGGTCTGTCCTTAAAGATCTATCACCCGAACTAGAGTTATGATGTACACTGTTAAAACAAACTTGTCGAGACGACCAAAACGAACATGGTCACCTCCGACCACACAAATCTTGGAACAGTGGTTACGAACTTTTTCATGGTTGGAGCCTTCGACCACAGTTTACATATGGTCGGAGCGAGCAAGTATATTTCTTGGTCGCGACCATATCTTTCTCAGTCGTTTTTTTTTCGACCAAGAATCGCCGACCAACATTTTCTTGGTCGGATACCCTTCGACCACACTTTACATGATCGCAGCGACCACATATTTTAACAGTGTATAACTAGTTTGGACATTGAAGTTAACATTATGTAAAATCAAGCAAATATGGCGAATATATTAACTCCTTTTGTTGACATTGCATGGTGTCACCCTTGTAATAGCACTGCTAAACTCTCAGATGTATTTCCTTCGCACCTTACCTACTCAACCAGATTAAGACATTTTCCTTAATCTGTATCCAAAATCGATATTTGTAATTAGTTAAGTATGTTGTCAGCTATGAAAAACACTGTCCTAGACAAATTATCAAGCCAGAGTGCTGACTCTGGCAGCTCCTGTCATCTGTAAAATTTTACTGGGAAAATTCCAAATGAGTGGGAATGTGCTAAGGTGCGTGCTGTGTTCAAGAAAGAAAGCAAAATGGATCCGGGAACTGCCGCTCAAACTCTATACACCCCATAATATTTAAAGCTCTTGGGCGCCTGATACATTACAACTTGATGACCATCCTCAGAAGAGAGTACTGTGTTCGTAAATTCGAGCGACAAAAATTAGCAAGTTGCGAGTCACCGAAACCATGACCGAAGCTGTGAACAAATGTAGTAGAGAGAGAGAATGCGGGAGTTGCACAATACAGGGTTCCGGCCTTGGCCGCTAGGATCGCCTTTGTCTTTATTTCCGTTTCATACCACTTCCATCGTCTGCTTGGCACAGCTGAGTGGGCTGGCTGATCGTTTCGCTTGGACGCGTAGAGAATGATTATGACAATAGAATATGACTGCTGTGAACATAACTCATTTCTTTTGTATCCTCGTAAACGTTCGTATAGAAATAAAGACGTCTTTTAGTTTTCATACCATGATACTATTTCAGACAGCCAGCGGACCTGTTTTATATTCGGCATATTTGTCTCTCACCATTGCTAACGTATATGGCGGCACAATCGAATAAACTACGACAGGTTTCTATCGATTATATCAAGTATTGAACTTAAAATCATATAAATCAACCACATACCTTAAAGCAAACACGCAGTCGCTGCTATTTTTATATCAATTTCCATGTCGGCTGCTTTTTCGCGATAAACCGGAAATGTCGTTCGCCGCGATCCTGGCGGCTGGGCGGTGATTATTACTTAACCTCTATGTGGTCATCCCAACATATTTCATGTATATATTTGACCGTTCATCTTTGTTCACTTGTTTTGTTATATTTGCCATACTTTTGTATACCAAGAGTCGTGCAATAAACTTGATTGATTGATTACGGAGAGTTATCGCCCGCTACGCGTCCAAGCGAAACGATCAGCCAGCCCACTCAGCTGTGCCTAGCAGACGATGGAAGTGGTATGAAACGGAAATAAAGACAAAGGCGATCCTAGCGGCCAAGGCCGGAACCCTGTATTGTGCAACTCCCGCATTAAGGTTATTCAGCAATATTTCAGCTATATAGCGACGATCAAACAAAATTCTAAATATTCAAGTTAATAACTTAGTAATTCAACACATTAAAACATACACACATTTAAACTTATGAAACAAACCGATTTCTTTCAAATAACCTAAGACACAGTCCTCCCTCACCCGCTCAAAAAGATCTTCTAAAGTAGTCGCTCGATAGAAAGAATCTCTTACAATCTTAAAATCTATACAGTCGATAAGCTTATGTTTCACTGTGAGATCTTCGTGGCATGGAATACACCTTGGGGCTGGCTCTTTATTTAGTAAATGTTCGTGAGTTAATCGTGTATGGCCGATTCTACATCGCCTGATCATGGCTTGATCGAAACGTTTCTGGCTGTTCAGATGAGTATTACAACACATATAAGGGAGGTGGGAAGAGGTGCCGACATACTGACTGCGTCACTTGACTTCACAGAATAGCCTTCTGGTTAACCTATTCTAAAGCACATACCAAGAATCTAACGATTCCTGATATGTGTTGTATCTCAGGTACGCTTTTATTCAATCTGACTAAAACTCAGACTTAATAAACCGCTCCTCTTTCGGACATGTCGCTGATTAAGATCTGGGACAATTCCTATAACAAATCCGTCAGATGAACTCCGAATCAAATAGTTTCCGGGCCAAATAGTCGCCCAATGAGACGCCTCGTATTATAGCGTGACGGCTAATCTCCTAATCTCCGTTGTTGTTGCGATGCAGTTATGAACTGATTTTATGAAACAAAATAACCGTACCTATATATCCAGCAGTGCAAGAAATATCCCTTGATCTTTTCACCTGGTCTGTCATTGAAGAGAGCAACGGGGAGCAAATAATAATCTTCGGTGATCGCTCATGGACTAGAGTCGACAGCAAGAACGTCTTCGTCAGCCGCCTGCATGGGGGTTGGATTTTTCTGCGTCTCGTCCGTACACTCGGCAACATAAAGATTTCCCGTAGCCGGTAAGAAGAACGGCTATACAGTGTCTTTTACGTAGCATGCAAGAAAGCATCTGCAGTTGCTCCTGCTTTAATGCGGGCACGCCAACACACCATAATTTTAGATCTCGCCCTTGAACTTGGCCGCCACTGAATATAGGGCGCTTTCCATTTCGCGTAGTCGGCGTGGCCGCTGGCAATGCCTTGATTGTGCACGTTCCATTTACTATACCGGAGCAATGCTGGCGTTGCCTCCAAATGGAAAGCGCCAATACAGGCTCTTCGCCTGTTGAGGCTGGACTGTGATTGGTCGGCAGTCTGACATGCGCGACAGATTTAAGATAGGAACTGTCCCAGATCTTAATCAGCGACATGTCCGAAAGAGGAGCGATTTATTAAGTCTGAGTTTTAATCAGATTGGCTTTTATTATACCTGTTCCTGTGGCAGCTTGGATGATATGACCACACGGCCCCTAGCACCGGCATGAGCGGTATTAGATACAAATCTATAGAGCTATGATGGAAATACTCTGACAACTCGTATACTGGTAATTGGTGAGCTGTTTCGCTGTGACAACTCGTACATTGGAGATTGGTGAGCTGTATCGTCGTCAGATGTAAATGACGGCATTTAACACAAAAGACTAGTCTGTGACGCCCGATGTCGACCCAGCATCAACTTCCCACAAATGCCAACATATATCAAAGACCAAAAGGTCTGTACAGGGGGCGGCCCTCGGGGACGAAACGTCCACCAGCAGAATCTCGCCATATACAGGAAAAAATTATAACACACATAAGGGAAGTGGGAAGAGGTGCCGACATACTGACTGCGTCACATGACTTCACAGAATAGCCTTCTGGTTAACCTATTCTAAAGCACATACCAAGAATCTAACGATTCGTGATATGTGTGGTATCTCAGGTACGCTTTTATTGTACCTGTTCATGTGGCAACTTGGATGATATGATCACCAAGTCTGAGTGATCATATCATCAGACTAGCACCCTAGCCTAGAGGGGTTTTTTTAACTCATAATTTTTTTTATTATTCACAGCATCCCATAAAGATTGAAACTACTTTCTCATATAAGTACAGATAGAGGGTCTGAAATCGCTGTATGGGATTCCAACAGGATCAACATCATTATCTAGGAATGCCTGAACCATTCTATCAGCCTCAGTATTACCTCTGATGCCAACGTGACTAGGCAACCAACAAAATACAATATCAATCTGTTGATCAAATCTACAGTCATATAATTGTAGAATATTCAAGATGTTGGGATGAGTTGAAGATCCACTTCTAATCGCTTGAAGGCATGACAGTGACCAATATAGATTTTGTTTATGCAGTGAATATCGAACTTGTAATCGACAGGTTTTGGATTTGGAACTAAAGATAGTAGCACATGCTACTCTCGCACCATCCTTAGAACCATCTGTATAAATAGCCCGGTGTGATCTGTATTTTTCCCTCAGCAGATCAAATTATTGTGTATACACGAGTTGGCTCGTGTTTGCCTTTTTATATTTCGTTAGAGTAATATCTACTTCTGGTTTAGCTAACTGCCATGGTGGAATTGGTAAGAACTTGTTAGGTAAAATTTGACTAAGCTTTACACCAGCTGCTACAAGGTGTGGTTTCATACGAATTCCAAGAGGTGGAATAATGGCGGGTTTCTTTAAATAGAAATCCACTAACTGAGGTTTGAAAACACAGTTATATGCAGGATTCGAGTCATTTGATCGCAATTTTGTGATATATTGCATTGATAATTTAATTCTTCGAAGTTCTAAAGGAAATGCATCTGCTTCAACATACAAGCTTTCTTTAGGGGATGTTCTGAACGCTCCAAGTCAAAGTCTTAGTCCTTGATGGAGAATAGGATCTAGCTGCCTCAGTATCACCGCCGATGCCTAGGTGACTAGGCAACCAACAGAACACAATATCAATATGTTGATCAAATCTACAGTCATATAATTGTAGAATATTCAAGATGGTGGGATGAGTTGAAGTTTCACTTTTAATCGCTTGAAGGCATGACAGTGAATCTGAGAATATGACCTATTGTATCCCGCGACATAAGGAAAATATTTGATAACTGAACCACTCCATTCTGGTAGACAAACTTCGTTACTATGAAACCAATGCGTTAAATTGGTTCCAAAGCCATCTATATGAAAGAATTCAGCGTTTATTTGTGAATGGGATATAAACTGATCCCTTATTTATGTGAATGACTCATGTTCCTGTTTTCGTCTGCTCCAGTAAACGTGCACGCCGATGATACCAATTTTCATTAGTCTGACGATGAATCCAGCAAAATCAAATCAGTCTCTAGACGTAGGGAAATTGTATGATTGCATGCAGTAGTGTTAAAGAGATTCAGGATGCCAGACCAAGATTTGTGTATTTTTTACCAACGAAATCTTCTCCCAAGTTGGAACTCTAGAATATTAAGGTATCCTTCTGTACCAATATCTTTGAGGCACATTTTGACAAAATGGTAAGCAAATTAAACAGATCGATCGGCGTCCTGAAGGCTGTCTCCTTTTATTGATATGGATACACACGAACTCCGATTTCAGCCCCTGATAGTCAGTCCCTTTGAATATGCTCAAATGAGTGGGGGGTTTCACCGGAAATATGTGTTGCAAACTCCAACGAATCCAAAATCGATGAATGCGCATTGTTTTGATTTGTCATCTTCGCAGTCATTCTGAGGACATACTAGATGAACTTAGTCCTATGTGTGATTACCAACTATTAATTTTTATCTTAATAAATTGTCATGATCCAAAGAACGTAATAGATCAGTTCTATCTTTTGTCGTCAAAATGAATTCAGGACACAATGTCTTGTGCCAAGCTTGACGAGTACGTCAATGGCACGTAAATGGTGCGAGGGTTTGGAATTACCTTCCGCTGAGAATCAGAACCTTTTCCATGTTTAATTTTTCAATAATAATCTAATCCAAGTAAATCAAAATAATGTAACGATTACATGTGCCGTTCGTTATATCACTGCATCGGTTGAGTCACTGTGGCACATGTATGCGGTCAACGTGTAATGAAAATTGTCTCTCGCTGGCGGTAAAAGAAATACCCCAGTGAATAAATCTACGGCGAAACCTTCGCGCAAGGCCAAGACTAGCAATATACATGTATGTCTCTTTGCTGTTCTCCCTTTGGGACACTTATTTCATTCTAAAACTCTCAAGTGACTACACGGATTGTGAGTTGTACGATTGAGATATGTCTAGATGGAATATCTGATTTGAACATTGGCATGAAGACACAAGATTGGAATTTTCCGTGCCAATATATTAAATGGAAGTAAGTGTTTAAGAGAAGAAAGTACTGATCCAGTCACAGTCAACGACTTGAGAATATCTCGCCTACAATCACGCTGTCTAATTGTCCAGGGCATAATTTAATGAATTAACTGCAATCCAGTTATGCTGACTGGAAATTTGCACACACTGGTACAGATTTTCCACAGCAGCAACACCATGCTCTGACAAGAAGAAAAACATCCAACATTTAGCGTCAATGATCAGGCGAACCTAATTATTTCAATGCGAGAAACAAGTTAGGTTTCTTGAGAGAGAGAATCAGTGAACGTTTTCAATTATTCCTGCAAAATCCTGATATTCCTATCATGTAATCCAACAGTGATGCTTCAAGAAATCGACCTCAGTACTCAGTGATATCGCTATACATGTAGTGGCCTTGCTCAACAGTAATATCCCGCAAGGGCCTGGATAAGTGGTATACATATCTCGCTTAGTTGCATCGTCTAGGTCCTCTGTAAATTGCTACGATTTCATTCAACGTCACAAAACGGTTTCGACACAGTTATATATGTACCTCCAACATCTTTCACTCATAGTTTCTCAAATTTGACCATCACACACTGACAGCGAAGCATGATCGTATTGTGGAATATCTTTCGTTACTTGTGTATAAGCAGCATCCGGATAATTCAAAAATTAAATATCATCTTTATTATATTTCGACAAGGGGATTGAACTTCTGTTACCATAAACTTGTTTTTTTCTCGGTTAAATTTGTTTTTGCTTTATTCGGGATCGGTGAAATCTTTCGCTTTCCAGCGCTCCATTCAAGTGTTTTGTTTCCAAGAATAGTCGAGACTAGGAGAATTGTTCGAAGAGAAGACGGACTATTTAGAATTTCGTCATTGGCAACGGCTGTATTTGGTATGTTTTCATTATTTTGCTTGGACAATGCAATCAAAGTTGATGTTTGTCGAAAGGCTTCAGTGATTAGAAGGTGATATATGAAGAGCTATGATAAATTTTCTTCACCTGATATTATGACAATACGAGTATAGTTATGTGGTGATGGGCTCAGCTATCATCGCTGTGAAGATCGAGTCGATAACTGTGTGATATAGGCCGGACTTAGTTGGATATTTGCTATCACTGCATTTAGTATATATATTATTCTAGCTCGTATAGCAAGTAAGCGGCAGAATTCCTACCGATTTATTGGCAAACGATGTCTGTGGACTGATCATATATTTAACACCGTGGTTTACACCCACGCTCATAGATAAATGACTCTGTGAAAGGTATGTTTAGCACGTTTATTTAAATGTGAATATCAAGATCGTCTATTATGCGACAGAGCCATTCAAACGGTATGTATTATGAGCCAGTTTTATTTCGCACTAGATGGAATACTGATCTGAGAATGGGAAGTGAGAAATTTCTTTTTTCACCTTGTACTATTATTAGACATTATGGTGCGGACGAATGCGCTAAAACGTAACAATCAAGACCCTACATTGCGCCTGCTCAGTGTTCCTAATCACCAACAAGAGATAATTCCAGCACGCCTGTTTGTTTTAAATGGAATAATAATCAAGTGAAACTTTAGACCTGGAGGGTTGGCTAATGTCTATCAAATGGATCTCGTCTTGGTAATAGCAAGCGTCAGATCGGCCATTCAATATTAAACAATCGTCCATAAAAGAATTTTCGAGGCAACAATAGAAATGCCGTTAGCGCCAATTCTGAATGTATACGAAATAAAAATGATAGTTTCCTGCAAGAGAGAAGAGGTCCACAGTTTTCAATGATGTCCGCAAATTATGATATTCTGTACATAAAATCCAAATCCCTGACCATTCCACAGAGATTTAAAATATGGTGACATTCTGCTATAACAAATGCTGGATGTTTTAGGAATTAGGAAAAGACTTAAATTCTTACTGGGATGGCGAAATTTGTTACTGATTGTTGCAACCTGCAAGCATACATGTCGCCGGTCTTGTTGAAGTTTTGCGGGGTTGTTTTCTGTTTGCGTATCAACGTCCTCGTAAACTGGGAATCGCTGACTTACCAGCAACTAGTACATATCAGCATCGCAAACATGGAATTGTGGAACGTTCAGGCTTTGGGAGATGTTATCTGTGAATAGTATGGGTAGTTGACGAACGCAAAGTAATACAGATCAACGTAGCGAGTCTATCTCCGTAATCGACACAATATCCTACCGATGGTAGGTACTTTTGTTTCGTTAAAAATGTTGAGTATTGATGGGTCCTTGGTACCAAATGGAGTACACACATGTTCTCCGTAATTAGAATACGGCAAATATGATTAGATATCTCAAATCAACCTTAGAAGCTGTTTGGCATGAATGGCACAAAAGCCGTAATCCTTAAACAAGGGCGTAGACAAGTTGTGAAGTTTGGGGGGGCTTAGGGGGAGAGTCTGAGAAGGGGGTATCCCCCCTCGCAGCGTAGATTTTTTTTTGAAAATTGATGGTAATTTGTCGCTCACTGGGAGCATTGAGCGGTAAAAGTTGAACTTTTTTTTTGCGAAAATCTCTATAACAGTGGCGATCACTGCACTGATATACAAGGTGAAATGATCGTTCAATCCGGGGTTTGCACTATATTAATTCAAGTTATTTCTTAGATAATACTATTTTGCCTAGATAGCAGGCGCGGTGTTTTGATGCGTGGTTGACCGCATGAGTTCTTGTGGTCGTTCTGAAGTTGCCAAACTTATCAAAAATGTAAACTTAGGGGTCCTTTCTCGGAATAGTAGCGAAAAGTAACCATATTCATCATATTTACACCAGTTAAATAGTGACTGTGTCTGGGTTAGATTTTTTACCTATATTTCTAGGGTTTCTCTGTGAAAATTATTCGAGAGTTCGTATCTCTCGTTTGTGAATAAATAAATACGGAACAAATGACTGGGATCTCAATTAAAAAAAGTTTATGGTGAAAAAGTTCTGAAAAAATCTTTTCAGCCAACGTGTTGACCTTTTTCCTCCAAATGGGCGATATTTGATTGAATTGGAGCACATTATTCGTTTCTCGGAGAAAATCACACGGGATCTTTGAGTCCGATATCGCCAAACTGTTGCGTTGTTCTCTGACCGATTGCAATTATTCTAGTCCTTCTGGTAAGCATTGTTCATTTTACTTCCCCTGTAATATGCAACAATTGATAAAGATATGTGACAAGCTAAACATTTACTTCTCTGCTATGTTTCCTTTTTGTTTCTTTCTTGCTTTCTTTCCTTTTTTCTCCCTTTTTGGTTTTTTTTTCTTTTCTTTTTGTTATTTTTTTTTTGACGGACATCAATATTTGGGGGGGCTGAAGCCCCCCCAAGTCTACGCCCTTGTTAAATACTATTCTTTTCGCCGTAACTCGAACAAAAAAATGGAGCAGCAAGAATTGGAATTGCTGTCCCTTTCATATCAAGGTCATTTGTGTGTACTCGGTTGATTTGGGAGAAGAGACGGTATATCGTGGAGACACTCCGTACATTGTAGTGGTATTAACATAGAATGACCAGACGATTGTAACATTCGTATACGGGAGATTATGGGGATATGGACAGACACCATGCTGGTGATGCCGGGGATTGTCTGCTTCTGTTAGTATTCTCGTTCTGTTCAATAGCCTGCGAAAGTACCGGGTCAAGGATTATAAGCGATACATATTATACAATCACCAGAGAATGAGTGTGGTCGCTTTGTTGCCACACCACATGTTACGAGCCTAAGCCAGTTGCCCCAAGCTTGATTTGAGAGGAAGGTGTGACAAATCCAGTACAAGGATCATTGACTTAAATGCATTATTTTCAATTCATACAGTAGGGGCTTCAGTTCGTGCAGAATCAATTGATGACTTAACCAGAAAGGTTGCGATGAATGACTAGAATAATGGATATTCGTTGTTTTCGTCAATACACATGAATAATTCTATCAGTCTCCGCTATTCACACTGGTTAAGCATCTTGTGGTTTGCAATGTGTACAAGTGATTACAGGAAACAGTTTGGTGGCTTCCTCCATGGTACATTGCGAACATTTATCACTTTGCATCGAATGTTCTCGGTATCCTAGTATGCTTTAATTACTCTGAAAAAACAGCTGTGTACAAAATTGCACATCTACAAAAAATGTATATCAGGAGTACACAATTTGTGTACTTAATCTACGCAAATTGTGTATCACAGCTACAAAGTGATTGTAGATGTTCAATTTTGTTACAGCGATGTGTACCTAGGGTACACAGTTTGTGTACTTTTGGGACACAACTGTTTTTAGAGAGTACCGTTTGAAAAAAACTGATTGTGTAATATATATTTCATTGTTACTTTCGTATTATATCTATATCTAACTATTCAGTATCATTTGCTCAGTTTCTCATGCTAAGCGGAATTAGGTGAGGAATCTATCCCAGTGACAGTCAACACGTCCACATTGGTTATTAGCACCGGCATTAGCGGTATTAGATACAAATCTAGAGAGCTGTGATGGAAATGCTCTGGCAACTCGTATATTGGTAATTAGTGAGCTGTGTCGCTGTGACAACTCGTTCACTGGTGATTGGTGAGCTTTATTATCGTCAGGTGAAAATGACGGCATTTAACACAAAAGACTATTCCGTAAGGCCCGATCTCGACCCAGCATCAACTTCCCACAATGTCAACTCCCACCCAGAGAGCTTCAGAAAAGATTAATTCGAACAAACAATAAAATAATAACAGTTTTTACAAATAGCGCGGGTGCCTCCAAAGACTCGAATGACGGTGTTATATTCAATACAGCGCCATCTACCTACACACGGAAAATAGTGAACTCTCAGTTTGATTGTGATAGCACTAAAAAATGATTATTAATTATAGACTCCCAACCAGGAAGCTCCAGAAAAGATTAATTCGAACAAACAAACAAGAAAATAATAACAGTTTACAAATAGCGCGCGCTATATATCAACAGCGCCTTCAAAGACCCAAAAGTCCCGTATGACCGTGTTCCATTCAATGGAGCGCCATCTACCTACACAAGGGAAATGGTGATCTAGGTCAACCCAAACGGACTGACCAAGACAAACAAAAACCGCCGCGAACAGCGAAAATCTAACGAATTAACTCAAAATTTCACCATGCACAGATGCCAAAAACGTTCACGAAAAGTACTACACAAAGATCTGGAATAATACCAGCTTAAAACCCCAGAAATACTCAAAATAACAGAGACGAGATTGCACGTGCAAATCACTCAGTCTGACTACATCCGGGCCCGTCAGGTGATATTTGAAGCGCTATGAGCAATTATCTTGATTTGAAATATGCCAGTGTGTGTGGTATATTTATGTGGTGATGGGCTAAGAAATGAGCGTTGTGGAGATCGAGTTAGAACTGTGTGATGGATGCCGAACGTAATTGGATATTTGCTGTCACTGCGTTTAGTCTATATCATATTGTAGCTCGTACAGTAAATGAGCGGCAGGACGTCTACAGACAGCATCTTAGCCTGCTAAGGGCATTTCACGTTTCACTTAACACTACCCTTAGATTTACGCTGTGATTCGGCATGTATTTCACCCGGCGTCATCTATCTAGAGGGAGATAATCCAGTTCGAAAGTTGTTCCCAAAGCATGAGGTCAAATGTCGGCCCCATTTAAACGAGCCAATGAAATTATCTGTATTCAAATATTTCTCAGACATGCAGACATGTCAGTTTCACGAGGCGCAAGACTGGGGGGAGTCTACGCGAGACCAAAACGAAGTTGTGCGAATTGGCTATTTTATTTCTCTTAAGAAAAATCATATTACAAACGGCCTAACATATTTGAAAACAAAATAAAATCGGCGGCAGACCACAAGAAAATGATATGCTTTTTATTTTGTGATGGGGGCACTTCGAGGCCCACCATGGGATCATTTCAATCGATCGCTTTCTGGAAATGTGTCTTCGTTGTATGAATGTGATTGCACCGATGTCGGATGTAACGGGACCAGTCGGATGTGACCATTTGGGAAACGCCCTATTACACTCAGATAGCACCCGTTACCGCATGGCTACGAGCAGAAGTTTCTATACGTATGATCGTGCCATGCGTTCGGATGATGACAGACAGACAAGCAAGCCATGTTTGTGGATTGGCCGGGTTACATTTAACACCGTGACTTACATCCACCTTCATGTTGTAAATGACTCCGGCAACGGCGTTTTAAACGCGTGTAGTTTTGAGTACGTAATATGCGCCAGAGCCATTCAAACGGTGTGAATTATGAGCCATTTTTTTTTTATATTTCGCACTGGATGGAATTCTAGTCATGGTGCTGGTGAAATGCTCCAAAACCTCAAAAGCAGGACGCATGCGCCTTCTGGTGATTCCTTGTCACCTTGTCCTCATCACTTGAGACTACATCACGCCCCGTTAAATCGTAGTGATACTTTTCTTTTTGGTTTGAACGGAATATTAATCGCGTGATACATTAGACCTGGAAGGTGGTAAGATAATGGTTAATGTCCTCAAACCAGATAAAATGGATCCGACATTTAATATTCAGCAATCGTCCAATAAACAATTTCCGCGTCATTAATTGAAATACCCATTTCGTATCACAGCACCAATTACAGCTGTGCATGAAATAAAAATAGTAAAAACATAAGATAGTTTCCTTACAAAAAACAGAAGCGACCAACAGTTTTCACTGATGTCCGCAAGTCAGGATGACATTCTATACATAAAATCCAAATCACTGACCATTCCATATAGACCTAAAATATGGCGGCTTTTCTTAAGGGAATGCCGAAATTTGCTACGGATTTTTGCGTCCTGCAAGCATAGATGTCACCGGTTGAACTTTATCTGGATAGTTTTCTGATTGCATATCAACGTGCTCGGGAACTGGAAATCGCTGATTTACCAGCAACTAGTAGATATCCTCATGCCAGACAATGAATGGTGGATAAATCATAACGCTCAGGCTTTGTGTGATGTAATCTGTGAAGGGTATTTGGCAGTTGACGAACGCAAAGTAATACAGATCAACGTAACGACGTTATCGCCCAAATCGCCACAATATCCTACCGATGGTACATACATTTTGTTCGTTAAGTACATGTATGTTGAGTACTGATGAGTCCTTGGTACCAAATGCAGTGCACACTCGCTCTCCATATTTATAGATAGGGCAAATATTTTTAGAATTCTCAAATCAAATTTAAACGCTGTCAGGAATGAATGCCACAGAACCCGTAGTCTTTAAATATTATTCTCATAACTCGAACAAAAAATGAAGCTACAACAATATACAGATATTGCATGCTGTGAGGTGTGATATCACAATTTGTCAGCTCGAGAAGGTGATGTTCAACGAGTGCGGAGCACGAGTTGAACATCACCTTAGAGAGCTGACAAATCTGTTTTATTATACGGAAAAAAATAAACAATACAAATAGACGTACAGTGTATTTTTTATCCATGATTTCGGCCAAATCTTCATCAGTTGGTAACGTAAAACGCGTTCCGTCTGCACACGCCATCGTGATTACAGCGGAATGACAGCACAACAGACGACAATGCTACGAAAGAGCCTGTTCACGGGCGATAACTTCGTGAGACCGTGTGGCATTGCCTATGTCATGTGGCGTCAGCGCGTGATCGTGTGATATCGGCGCGAGATCGTGGGACATCACATTAACGAGCTGTTTTTTTCATAATACATCGAGAATTGCGGAATATCACGTGATGGTGTCTCAACCAATTAAAATAAACGAATACACAGTGAGGTATAATAATTGGAATTGTTATACCATTTATATCAAGACCATTTCTGCTTATTCTGATCGATTGTACAGATTTGAATATTGTAAGAGATTCTTTTTATCATGCAGCTACTTTAGAAGATCTTTTTGGTCGGGTAAAAGAAGACTGTATTTTAGGTTATTTGAAAGAAATCGGTCTGTTGCATAAGTTTTAATGTATGTACATGTTTTTGGTGTGTTCTGTTAATTACTTCTGAATTGCTGAGTTGTTGACTTGTTTTTGTTGAAATACTTAGAATCTGTTTGATCGTCGCTATATAGCTGAAATATTACTGAACGCGACATTAAACCTTAATTCTCTCTCTCTCTCTCTCTCTCTCTCTCTCTGATTTGGGAGACGAGACGGTGTATGGTGGAGAAGAGACTCAAGAGTACCTTGTAGTGGTATTAACATAGAATGGTCAGACGATTGTAACATTCGTATTGGGGAAATTATGAGGATATGAGCAGACACCATGCTGGTGCTGCCGGGCATTGTCTGCTTCTATTAGTATTCTCATCCGGTTCAATAGCCTGTGAAAGCTCCGGGTCAAGGATTACAAGCGATGCATATTATACAATCTGATTAGTATGCGGTGTCCGTGTTGGTGCCACACTAAATGTCAAAACCCTAAGCCAGTTTCTTCAAGGATGTTTTGAGAGAACGTTGTAACAAATCCAGTCCAGGAGTCATTGGCTGAATTACGTGATTATCAAATAACAAAAAGGATTAGATCTCAAGGTCTCTAATACCAGATATGAGGTCCAGTAACCAGCCGCCATCTGTGACGAATTTCCGCGTCTATTTTCGGAAGATCTTATTCACGATACTCCATCAGCATTTACCTCCAAGCCGTCATAAAATACGCATGCATACAAGCTGGTTTCTTGTAAGAGAGAACGAACAGTTGAACAGTTTTCTGTAGTGTCGGAATAACATTATGATGTTTAAAAGGTCACATACGTATGACTGACCAGTCTTTTATCCAAATACATTTCTATGTTATTACGATTTTCATGATGGTAGAACAGTCCTAGTCACAATGTTGTGACTTCAGACAAATAGTCTGTAGTGGCGTTCGGATAATTCAATATTTTACTGGCTGTTTATTTGGTGTTCTGCTAAGATGAATTTGGTTTCTCTCTGTGTTGAAATTTCCTTCTTCATTCGGGGTCTGTGTAATCTTGCGTTTGTGCAGCACTTCATTTAAGTTTACATGAAGGTTACATGGACAAGGGCTGCCTACTAAATGTTGCATCTCACGCCTGTATTTTTGTTTCGATCATTTTCGTTGGACAATACAATCGAAGTCGACTTGGGAGACGAGACGGTATATCGCGGAGGAGAGACTCCGTACCTAGTAATAATATTAACATAGATTGGTTAGACGATTGTAACATTCGTATACAGGAGATTATGAGGATATGAGCAGACACCATGCTGGTGCTGCCGGACATTGCCTGCTTCTATTAGTATTCTCATCCTGTTCAATAGCCTGTGAAAGCTCCGAGTCAAGGATTATAAGCGATGCATATTATACAATCATCAGAGAATGAGAGATTAGTATGCTGTGACCACACTACATGTCAAGAGCCTAACCCAGTTTTCCCAAGCTTGTTTTGAGAGGACGTTGTGACAAATGCAGTCCAAGAATCATTGGCTTAAATGCATTATTTTCAGATTTCAGTTCGTGCAGAATCGTTTGATGAGTTAACTGGAAAGTTCGCGATGGCTGACTAGAATAATGGATATTCAATACACAAGACTAATCCCATCAGAATGGGATTAAGAATACTGATCAGCGATACGGATTTGATATTTTTGGAACATCATGATGTCTTGCCGGCATCATTGAAAACTGTGCCTCTCTTCACAAGAAACAAGCTTCTCTCTTGCAGGAAACAAGCCTATGTTTATGTATACTATGATTGTCTTTTTGAATTTGGTGCTAATACTGTTATATGGAATATGGAATAGGTTTTTGGGTTATGGACGCGGATATTCTCTAATGGACGACGGCTGAATTATGAATGACGGACCAGACGCTTGTAATCCGCAATTCACACTTGTTAAGCATCGTGTTTTACATTGTGTACAAGTGATTACAGAAAAATGTTCGGTGGATTCCTCTATGATACATTATGAACGTTTATCACAATGAAACGAATGTTCTTGGGATTCTAATCAGTGTTAATTATCGCTTGTCAAAAACTGAATGTGTAATTCATGTCCTTATTACTTTCTTTTAATATCTGTTTCTAGCTATTCAGTATTATTTGAAAAGAGTCATGCTAAGAAGTATATGTGTAACATCTATACCATTGACAGTCAAAACGTCCATTTTGGTGTTGATCGGTTTGTTGTTAGTACATCTAGTACATGTACGACTGCTTATCAATCGTCTCCGAATGTTCCACTTTTACACATAACCGAAGTCCAAATCCATGTGAACAAAAGCTATTTTCTCGAAAGATATAAATGGTCAGCGGTTCTCGACGATGTTTGAAAGACAACCGGGTGACATATTTCATTTCTCCTAACCAATATCTGTCAGGTTTGTTACAGTAGACAGCACCAGAAGCAAATGAACTAGAAGTGTATATCATTAGATTAGATCAGCCAAACGAAACTGGCACTCGTCAAACAGCCTACACCACAGGACTCTGGCACAGTCCCATAACACGCAAGACGATGCGCATTGCCTCCACGCCGGAGACGAAGGGTGTGACAAATTATGTACGTTCCATAGGCTGAGTATTTGATTGCCAGCACCACCAGCTCATCTCCCCTGATGCATTACTCGATTTTTCTTCTGAATCGGCGCGAACACGACTCTTGCCAATCTTACCGTGAAACTGCGTCACATCGTGTGTTATAAGCATGCAGGGAGGCGGTGGCTAATGTATTCTGTTTAATCTAGTCTAAGAATGCAGACTTCTAGTTAATTTCCCTCTGACAGCACCAATTCCGAATAAGCATAAAATGAAATAAAGCGGTTTTCTAAGGGAGATGTAACGTGAAAAGTACACGCCCTTGGCTCTCACCTAGCTTCTCCTCAGGACGTGAATCACTGTCAATCAAAATATCTTCGTCCAGAAGTTCGTGGGCTGTTAGCAACTTGTTATTTGCATCTCGTACTTACCGACTGTCGTCGGGCATGATGCTTGTCCGAGAGCAGCGTCTTCACGTCATGCGAGCGTCATACATTTAACGTCACGAAACGCTAGTGGTGCATGATCGGTCGCTATTCGCAACGTTCTGCATTTTGATTGGTCGGTCGACAGCGAAATAAAATACATTAGAATGCATTGAAGGCTCTGAAACAGTGGAGGAACGTGAAGAATTCGAGGGACCTAACTCATGAAGAGAAGCGGTCAACAGAGTTTAATAATAGCAGGACGCATCATGATGTTCTAATCGTAAAACCCTCATCACTGACAAGTAATCTGTAATCCAAGTGATTTCACCAGGCATACCCGATTAACCCACGAACACTTACTAAAAAAGGAACCGGCCTCAAGGTGTATTCCATGCCACGAAAATCTCTCAATGAAACATATTCTGATCAACTAAAGATTTTATGATTGTACGAGATTCTTTTTATCAAGCAGCAACTTTAGAAGATCTTTTCAGTCGGGTAAAAGATGACTGTATTTTAGGTTATTTAAAAGAAGATCGTTTTAGTGGGGTAAAAGAAGACTGCATTTTAGGTTATTTAAAAGAACTCAGTTTGTTGCATAAGTTTTAATGTCAATATATATGTAACTCCGAAGAATGATATCATGGTTATAATGACCTATATTTCAACTTAATTCAAAGTCATTTTCAAGATACAAATTGGAGCAAGTGAGACATAGGATATATATACACTAAGGACAGTGAACAAAAACAATTAAACAGCTCATGGCGTTAGTATACTAACGCCGTGAGCTGTTTAATGGGTTTTTTCACGTATTGTATAGTATTGTTTTAGTCTGCACAGTGTTCACTGTCCTTAGTGTATAAATATCCTATGTCTAACTTGCTCCAATTTGTATCTTGAAAATGACTTTGAAATAAGTTGAAATATAGATCATGATAACCATGATATCATTCATCGGAGTTACATATATATATTGTTATTCGTAAAACTCCTCTGTGCCACAAATGAAGTTTTAATGTATGTGCATGTTTTTTGGTATGTTGTGATGATTACTTCTGGATTGCTGGGTTGTTGATTTGTTTTTGTTGGAATACCTAGACTTTTGTTTGATCGTAGCTAAATAGCTGAAACATCGCTGAAACTTAAACCTTAATTTTCTTTCTCTTTCTCAAACTCACAATGCCACTGACGAAGCACAAGTCCGTACCATCGAGACCAAAATGCCTGTTTATTGAAGCATTTGAAAAGCTTTGAGAGACAAAAGAGCAGTATGATAAAAGCTGGAAAGTTTAATTTAGATAGTATAAAAGATGCTAAAGCGGACAGCAAAAAGCTGTGGTCTGTCCTTAAAGATCTATCGTCGGAACTAGAGTTATGCTGTACACTGTTAAAACAAAGTTGTCGAGACGACCAAAACGAACATGGTCACCTCCGACCACACAAATCTTGGAACAGTGGTTACGAACTTGTTCATGGTTGGAGCCTTCGACCACAGTTTACATATGGTAGGAGCGAGCAAATATATTTCTTGGTCGCGACCATATCTTTCTCAGTCGTTTTTTTTTTTCGACCAAGAATCGCCGACCAACATTTTCTTGATCGGATACCCTTCGACCACACTTTACATGATCGCAGCGACCACATATTTTAACAGTGTATAACTAGTTTGGACATTGAAGTTACATTATGTAAAATCAAGGAAATATGGCGAATATATTAACTCCTTTTGTTGACATTGCATGGTGTTACCCTTGTAATAGCATTGCTAAACTCTCAGTTAGATGTATTTCCTTCACACCTTGCCTACTCAACCAGACTAAGACATTTTCCTCAATCTGTATCCAAAATCGATATTTGTAATTAGTTAAGTATGTTGTCAGCTATGAAAAACACTGTCCTAGACAAATTATCAAGCCAGAGTGCAGACTCTGGCAGCTCCTGTCATCTGTAAACTTTTACTGGGAAAATACCAAATGAGTGGGAATGTGCTAAGGTGCGTGCTGTGTTCAAGAAAGAAAGCAAAATGGATCCGGGAACTGCCGCTCAAACTCTATACACCCCATAATATCTAAAGTTCTTGGGCGCCTGATACATTACAACTTGATGACCATCCTCAGAAGAGAGTACTGTGTTAGTAAATTCGAGCGACAAAAATTTGCAAGTTGCGAGTCACCGAAACCATGACCGAAGCTGTGAACAAATGTAGGAGAGAGAGAGAGAGAATTAAGGTTATTCAGCAATATTTCAGCTATATAGCGACGATCAAACAAAATTGTAAATATTCAAGTTAATAACTTAGTAATTCAACACATTAAAACATACACACACTTAAACTTATGAAACAAACCGATTTCTCTCAAATAACCTAAGACACAGTCCTCCCTCATCCGACCAAAAAGATCTTCTAAAGTAGTCGCTCGATAGAAAGAATCTCTTACAATCTTAAAATCTATACAGTGGATAAGCTTATGTTTCACTGTGAAATCTTCGTGCCATGGAATACACCTTGGGACTGGCTCTTTATTTAGTAAATGTTCGTTAGTTAATCGTGTATGGCCGATTCTACATCGCCTGATCATGGCTTGATCGAAACGTTTCTGGCTGTTCAGATGAGTATAGCCTAGAGGGTTTTTTGAACTCATAAAGTTTTTTATTATTCACAGCATCCCATAAAGATTGAAACAACTTTCTCATATAAGTACAGATAGAGGGTCTGAAATCGCTGTATGGGATTCCAACAGGATCAACATCATTATCTAGGGATGCCTGAACCATTCTATCAGCCTCAGTATTACCTCTGATGCCAACGTGACTAGGCAACCAACCAAATACAATATCAATCTGTTGATCAAATCTACAGTCATATAATTGTAGAATATTCAAGATGCTGGGATGAGTTGAAGATCCACTTCTAATCGCTGGAAGGCATGACAGTGAACAATTTGTTGATGCAGTGAATATCGAACTTGTAATCGACAGGTTTTAGATTTGGAACTAAAGATAGTAGCACATGCTACTCTCGCACCATCTTTAGAACCATCTGTATAAATAGCCTGGTGTGATCTGTATTTTCCCCTCAGCAGATCAAATTATTGTGTACACGCGAGTTGGCTCGTGTTTGCCTTTTTATATTTCGTTAGAGTAATATCTACTTCTGGTTTAGCTAACTGCCATGGTGGAATTGGTAAGAACTTGTTAGGTAAAATTTGACTAAGCTTTACACCAGCTGCTACAAGGTGTGGTTTCATACAAATTCCAAGAGGTGGAATAATGGAGGGTTTCTTTAAATAGAAATCCAATAACTGAGGCTTGAACACACAGTTATATGCAGGATTCGAGTCAGTTGATCGCAATTTTGTGATATATTGCATTGATAGTTTAATTTTTCGAAGTTCTAAAGGAAATTCATCTACTTCGACATACAAGCTTTCTTTAGGGGATGTTCTGAACGGTCAAAGTCTTAGTCCTTGATGGAGAATAGGATCTAGCTGCCTCAGTATTACCGCCGATGCCAACGTGACTAGGCAACCAACAAAACACAATATCAATATGTTGATCAAATCTACAGTCATATAATTGTAGAATATTCAAGCTGGTGAGATGAGTTGAAGTTTCACTTTTAATCGCTTGAAGGCATGACAGTGAATCTGAGAATATGACCTATTGTATCCCGCGGCATAAGGAAAATATTTGATAACTGAACCACTCCATTCTGGTAGACAAACTTCGTTACTATGAAACCAATGCGTTAAATTGGTTCCAAAGCTATCTAGATGAAAGAATTCAGCGTATATTTGTGAATGGGATATAATCTCCAGTAAACGTGCACGCCGATGATACCACTTTTCATTAGTCTGACGATGAATCCAGCAAAATCAAATCAGCCTCTACACGTAGGGAAATTGTATGATTGCATGTAGTAGTGTTAAAGAGATTCAGGATGCCAGACCAAGATTTGTATATTTTTTACCAAGGAAATCTTCTCCCAAGTTGGAACTCTGGAATAATAAGGTATTCTTCTGTACCAATACCTTTGAGGCACATTTGACGAAATGGTAAGAAAATTAAACAGATCGATCGGCGATCTGAAGGCTGTCTCCGTTTATTGATATGGATACACACGAACTCCGATTTCAACCCCTGATACTCAGTCCCTTTGAATATCCTCAAATGTGTGGGCAATTCACCGAAAATATATGTTGCAAACTCCAACGAATCCAAAGTCGATGAACGCGTATTGTTTTGATTTGTTATCCTCGCAGTCATTCTGAGGACATACTGCTTGAACTTACTCCTATATCTGTTTACCAACGATTAATTTTTAACTTAATAAATTGTCATGCTCCAAAGAACATAAGAGCTCAGTTCTCTCTCTTGTCGTCAACATGAACTCACGACACAATGTCTTGTGCCAAGCTTGACGTGAACAACGATGTCTGCCACCAGCATTCATTTAAATATAATGGTGCGAGGGTTTGAAATTACCTTCCGGTGAGAATCAGAACCGTTCCCATGTTTGAATTTTCCAATAAAAATCTAATCCAAGTAATCAAAATAATGTAACGATTACATGTGCCGTTCGTTATATCACTGCATCGGTTGAGTCACTGTGGCACATGTATGCGGTCAACGTGTAATGAAAATTGTCTCTCGCTGACGGTAAAAGAAATACCCCAGTGAATAAATCTACGGCGAAACCTTCGCGCAAGGCCAAGTCTAGCAATATGTCAACTTTGCTGTTCCCGCTTTGGGACACTTATTTCATTCCAAACTCTCAAGTGACTACACGGATTGTGAGTTGTACGAGTGAGATATCTCTCGATGGGATATCTGATTTGAACATTGGCATGTGGACACAAGATTGGAATTTTCCGTGCCAATATATTAAATGGAAGTAAGGAGTCACTGTGGCACATGTATGCGGTCAACGTGTAATGAAAATTGTCTCTCGCTGACGGTAAAAGAAATACCCCAGTGAATAAATCTACGGCGAAACCTTCGCGCAAGGCCAAGTCTAGCAATATGTCAACTTTGCTGTTCCCGCTTTGGGACACTTATTTCATTCCAAACTCTCAAGTGACTACACGGATTGTGAGTTGTACGAGTGAGATATCTCTCGATGGGATATCTGATTTGAACATTGGCATGAGGACACAAGATTGGAATTTTCCGTGCCAATATATTAAATGGAAGTAAGTGTTTAAGAGAAGAAAGTACTGATCCAGTCACAGTCAACGATTTTGAGAATATCTCACTCACAATCAGGCTGTCTAAACGTCCAGGGCATAATTTAATGAATTAACTGCAATCCAATTATCCTGACTGGAAATTTGCACACACTGGTACAGATTTCCACAGCAGCAACACTAGGCTCTGACAAGAAGAATAAGATCCAACATCTAGCGTCAATGATCAGGAGAACCTAATTATTTCAATCCAAGAGAGATAATCAGTGAACGTTTTCAATTATTCCTGCAAACATCCTGATATTCCTATCGTGAAATCCGACAGTGACGCTTCATGAAATCGGCCTCAGTACTTAGTGATACTGCTATACATCTTTTGGCCTTCCTCAACAGTAATATCCCGGTAGGGCCTGCATTATGGGTATACATATCTCGCCTAGTGGCATCTGCTAGTTCCTGTGTGAATTGTTACGATTTCATCCAACGTCACAAAAATGTTTCGGCACGGTTATACATGTATCTCCAAACTCTTTCCCTCAAATTTCCTCAAATTTGACGATCACACACTGATAGCAAAGCATGATCGTATTGTGGTAGATCTTTCGTTACTTGTGTTTAAGCAGGTTCCGGATAATTCGAAAATTAAATGTCATCTTCATTGTATTTTCACAAGGCGATTGAACGTTTGTTCCGATGAACTTTCGTTTTCCAGCGCTTCATTCGAGGACTTTAGCTCCAAAAAGTCAAAATAGTCAGAATTGTGCGAAGAGATCTTCGGACTACTGACGCAGATTTTCTTCATGGACAACGGCGACCTACCAAGTCTTGCATCTCACGCCTGTATTTGGTGTGTTTTTATCATTTTCGTTGGACAATACAGTCGAAGCTGTTATATGTCGACAGGCTTCAGTGATTAGTAGGTCGTATTTGAAGCGCTATGAGAAATTCTTTTCATCTGAGAATGTGTCAGTTTGTGTGGTATATTTATGTGGTGATGGGCTCAGAAATGAGCGTTGTGAAGATCGAGTCGATCAATGTGTGATACAAGCCGGACTTAGTTGGATATTTGCTGTCACTGCGTTTAGTATAGATCATTTTCTAGCTCGTGCAGCAAATAAGCAGCAGGACTTCTACCGATAGACAAGCAAGCCTGTGGACTGGTCATGTTCTATTTAACACCGTGGTTTACACCCACGCTCAATAGATAAATGACTCGGTGATTTAAATGTGTATATCAAAATTGCGTATTATGCGACATAGCCATTCAAACGGTGTGTATGATGAGTCATTCTTATTTCGCGCTAGATGGAATTCCTGAGTGGGAAGTGAGAAATTTCTTTTTTCACCTTGTACTATTACACATTATGATGCTGACGAAATGCGCTAAAACCTAACAATAAAGACATTAATTTGCGTATGTATGTATACGGTATGTATGATGAGTCATTCTTATTTCACACTAGATGGAATTCCGGAGTATGGGAAGTGAGAAATTTCTTTTTTCACCTTGTACTATTACACATTATGATGCTGACGAAATGCGCTAAAACCTAACAATAAAGACATTAATTTGCGTCTGCTCATGGTTCATAATCACCAACAAGAGATAATTCCAGCACGTCTTTTTTTGTTATAAATGGAATAATAATCAAGTGAAACTTTAGACCTGGAGGGTTGGTTAATGTCTATCAAATGGATCTTGTCTTGGTAATAACAAGCATCAGATCGACCATTCAATATTCAACAGTCGTCCACGAAAGAATTTCCGCGGCAACAATAGAAATACCCTTAGCACCAATTCTAAATGTATACGAAATAAAAAAACCACAAGATAGTTTCCTACAAGAGAGAAGCGCTCGACAGTTTTCAATGATGTCCGCAAGTTATGCTATTCTTTACTTGAAATCCAAATGGCTGACCATTCCACAGAAATTTAAAATATGCTGACATTCTTCTATAACAAATGCTGGATGTTTTAGGAATTAGGAAAAGACTTAAATTCTTACTGGGATGGCGAAATTTGTTACGGATTGTTAGCATACATGTCGCAGGTCTTGTTGAAGTTTTTCTGCGTAGTTTTCTGTTTGCGTATCAACGTCCTCGTAAACTGGGAATCGCCCACTTACCAGCGACTAGTACATATCAGAAATCCAAACATGGAATTGTGAATAAATCCTAACGTTCATGTTTTGGAGATGTTATCTGTGAATAGTATAAGCAGTTGACGAACGCAAAGTAATACAGATCAACGTAGCGAGTCTATCTCCCTAATCGACACAATATCCTACCGATGGTAGGTACTTTTGTTTCGTTAAAAATGTTGAGTATTGATGGGTCCTTGGTACCAAATGGAGTACACACATGTTCTCCATAACTAGACTACGGCAAATATGATTAGATATCTCAAATCAACCTTAAAAGCTGCTTGGCATGAATGCCACAAAAGCCGTAATCCTTAAATACTATTCTTTTCGCCGTAACTCGAACAAAAAAATGAAGCTGCAAGAATTGGAATTGCTGTCCCTTTCATATCAAGGCCATTTGTGTATACTCGGTTGATTTGGGAGGCGAGACGGTATATCGTGGAGAGACTCCGTACCTTGTAGTGGTATTAACATAGAATGGTTAGACGATTGTAACATACGTATAGGGGAGATTATGGGGATATGAGCAGACACCGTGTTGGTGCTGCCGGGCATTGTCTGCTTCTATTAGTATTCTCTTCCTGTTCAACAGCCTGTGAAAGCTTCGAGTCGAGAATTACAAGCGATACATATTATACAATCATCGGGGAACGAGAGATTAGTATGCTGTGACCGCTTTGTTGCCACACTACATGTCAAGAGCCTAAGCCAGTTGCTCCAATACTGTGTTGAGAGGACGTTGTGACAAATTCAGTCAAAGGATCATTGGCTTTACTGCATTATTTTAAATTCGTACAATAGGGGCTTTAGTTCGTGTAAAATCATTTGATGATTTAACTAGAAAGGTTGCGATGGCTGACTAGAATAATGGATATTCGTTGTTTCCGTCAATACACATGGCTGATTCCATAAGTCTCCGCAGTTTACACTTGCTGTGCTCATCAATGAGGGTATCAACTCTCCGGCACCAACAAACCACTATTATCTATCACATCGTCCTAGAATGACCCACTTCTATACGAGACTGTCAAAGTCCAAATCCATGCGAACAAAAGCTATTTTCTTGAGAGATAGAAATGGTCATGGTCAGCGGTTGTCGACGATGATTGAAAATATTTCATTTCTCCTAACCAACACCACTCTCTCTCTCTCTCTCGTTTCGACGATATCAGAAACTATACCGCGGGGAAGACTGGATACTCCTCACAGAATACCGGGCCTGATTTTAGGCGTCGCATTTCTGACAGTACACAGTACCAGAAGCGAAGGAACTAGAAGTGTATATCATTAAATTAGATTAGCCAGACGGCATTGACACCAGTCAAACAGCCTACACCACTAGACTCTTGCACAGTGCCTAGACGAATTGCAAAATTTCCACGCGGGGAATGGTGGGTTTTGAATCTGCTGAAACACGACACTTGCCAATCTTACTGTGCAAAAATACGTCACATCGTGTGTTATAAGCAGGGAGACGGTGGTCAATACATTCTGTTTAGTTTAATCTAAGGATGTGGACGTTTTCAATGGTAGCAGCACGACATCCTGATGTTCCTATACTTAAAATGATTATCACTGACAAGTAATCCTTAATCCAATTGAATTTCCCAACCGTTTTCTAGAGTATAATGCATCTCAGTCCAGGAAAGGTAACTAAAGTTCTTTCACACTACAAGAGTGCTTTGCTTTGAGTGTGCGATATTTACCACCAAATATGATAAACTTGAGTCCTTGGTGATATAGATTCGCGAAACCAGTTTCGGCAACCGATTTGTGCCGTGGACTGAAAGCGTCACATTTTGAACAGGGTATCATGCCGACCGTTCCGGAATACTGTACTCGTAATCATAATCGTCTCTCGGGATGCAGATGCGACGTGAGAGTGAACCCTTCCCATCTTAATCGGTTTACGTCTGAACACCCCTATAAAAAAGTGCCATGGTTCTACCATGCTGAAAGTACCATGGTACTTTAGGACATTGTACCATGGATTTACCATGCATGTATCATGGTAATACGATAGATTTACCATGGTGTACCATGCCTGTACCAGGGTGTACCATGGTACTTTGGGACATAATCCATGGTTATAAGGGTATTAACGTAAAATCCATTGACGGTGAATGTATACACCACCCTGGGCGCCCCCTATACATGGAATATGCAAAGCACAAAGAGTCTATGTAGCGTTTGGTGAATGAGAATAATCGTTACTTTAATAACTGATGAATAATTAGTACCTATTTGAATACCTAAACATATGTACGGTTCTCATGGTGTTATCGTGTGTAAATATAACGTGAAGTAGAATTTTAAACAGGAATATTGAACAACTAACTGAACAATAATTGTCCTTGCAAAACAATGGCAACAGTGGACGAAAATACATAAAATTTTCGCGTACAGGCGTGTGCATATAAATTTAATATATGCTATTATATTAAACGTTCATTCAGTTATGTACAATCTCCCACCTCACATTATATACGAGCGTCATCGGCATGTCGGTACGCAAGTTTCAGTTCAATTTATTACATCAAAATCTACATGAAAAGATCTACCTTTCGCTAACGTGAACCAGTTCAATTTACGAGTCGCGTGTGTCTCGTCAGTAGATCATCTGATGAACTTCATCATTCTTCAAACGAAGAACTCAAACATTCGCAGTTTCAAAAAGCTCCATGAAAAGCACCTTTTACAATTATCTATCTACCATTCCATGACATACTACGACAGCTACAATGTATGGAAACTCATATTTGATGACGTTGTGCAGCAACACTGTCCATCCAATCGGTTCAGGACTTCTTGGTACACGGATGATATTGATCTAGCTCGCAATGCCTTTGACAAACCACATATCCAAAGTGTCTGTTTATTGAAGATCTTACAAAGAGTTGAGGACAAACGAACGGTATGATAAAAGCTGGAAATTTTAATTCAGATAGTATCAAAGATGTTGAAGGGGACAGCAAGCAGCTATGGTATGTCCTTAAAGATCTTGCATCGAAACGGGGGTTATGTTGTACAACTAGTTTATGTTCCTAAAGGTGTATTCCATGCCACGAAGATCTCACAGTGAAACATATTCTGATCGACTGTATAGATTTTAGGATTGCAAGCGATTCTCTTTATCAAGCAGCTACTTGAGAAGATCTTTCTTAGTCAGGCAAAAGAAGAATGTATTTTAGGTTATTTGAGAGAAATCGGTGTGTTGTATAAGTTGTAACGTATGTACATGTTCTGGTGTGTTTTGATGATTACTTATGGATAGCTGGGTTGTTGACATGTTCTGTTGGAATACTTAGACTTGTGTTGACCGTCGCTATATAGCTGAAATATTGCTGAACGCGACGTTAAAGCTTAATTCTCTCTCTCTCTTTCTCTCTCCTTTTTGTCGGACCTCTAATATCTAATAGATATGCCAAAAGCTATATGTTAAAAGGTGGCTATACAACTATAGATTAATTTTACGGTACAAGATTTGTAATCTATGTCATTTTAAGTCTCATATTTTTGTGGCGTGTATACGTATTTTAATTTCTCTATTTTTTTGATGATGATTCCACTGTAGAAAAGGTCCTATTTTGACTGATCATGAATTCTTAATGTAACGTTTACATGTGCCGTACATTATATCACTGTCTCGTTTGTGGCACATGTATGCTGTCAACATGCGGTGAATATTGTCTTCCGATGACGGGAAAATAAAGGCCCTAGTGAATAAATCTGCAGCGGAACAATTGGCGCTAGGTCAACTCCAGCAATATATGTCACTTTGCTGTTCTCCCTGTGGAACACTTATTTCATTCCAAAACTCTCAAGTGACTACACTGATTGTGGGCTGTAGGAGTGAGCTATGTCTCGATGGGATATCTGATTTGAAGATTGGCGTGAGGACACAAGATTGGAATTTTCCTTGTCAATATATTATACGGAAGCAAGTGTTTAAGATAAGAAAGGAATGGTCCAGTCACAGCCAACGATTTAAGAATATCTCGCCAACAATCACGTTGTCTAAAACGTAAAGGGGATAATTTCATGAATTAAGTCTCATCCAGTTTTCCTGCCTGGTAGTTATTTTCACACACCAAAACAGATTCTTACAACTTCAACACTATACCCTGATATAAAGCGTAAGATTCAACATATAGCGTCTATGATAGGCGGCACTAATTATTAGAATCTTACAGGAGAGAATCAGTGAGTTCCAATGATGCCGGAAACCAATGATCCTGTCGTCAAATCCGACAGTGAACAGTATTGAGTTATATTGTTGTACTGGCTCTTCATGGACATTAATATCACAAAAGGGTCTGCATATGGGTATACATATATAATGATCACGTGACACATGGTGGAGATATCAGCCAGGTCTGTCGTGTGTTTCGCTGGTGGATTATAGCGATATCAGATCAGCCCGACTGTCCAACTGTGTTTAGAACATATTTGTTTATAATAATAACAATTCAGGAAACTCACAGTACCGTACTTGTGATCGTCTATTGGAAATATATTCACATCATATAGTCTTTAGTGACTAAAAACTGTAGTAACAGCCAAGACGGAGATGAGGGAGATGTCCGTGGGTTAAATTGTACATTCCATCCACATACTGCTGGATTATTTGGGTCATTGTATTGTTGGGTAGAATAATGACGGCTGTATTTGATAGACTTTAATCAGCTGACCTGAACAGTCCATCGGAAATTATTTTCGCTGGATGCGCAACGTAAACATCCTGTAGGCGAAGTGGCAAACAATATCGACTGAACGTTTAAAACTGATAGAACACGAGTTGACGGAGATAAAAATGTCGTGTACTCGACCAGGGATGATTTACCGGAGATCTGTTCCAACAATTACGCATCCATTTATTTATTTTTTACCATTCTCGAACAATTTGTACGATCGATTACTGCTTTTACCAAATTGGATGTTGATGTACGCTCGGCTTTGGAGAGAATTACGGTCCCACCAGTCGCAGTTTCGTATGTGTGTTGAATACTAATCCAGTTCATCAGGGCAGATACATGTAGGTGACTTCAGAGTAGGATTCGCCATCAGTCTTTTGTAATTACACTTAAATACCGCGCCTGTGGTTACTGTCCGTCTCGTTTTAACAAATCTGTCTTTATAAATGTAATAATTTTCTAAAGTAAATATCAGCATACTTTCGGGACTAGCTTTGTAAAATAATCTAAATGATTGCGAAGAGGTGAAACGTGTACTTTTGCCAACAAGCTAATTTCTATTCTGGACCAGGAACGATCCTGCATCCACACTCTGAGCAATCATTGACCAACTCTGACCAAACAAACCCAATTAGCCGCGATCGAGTTTTAATGAAGAACTTTAACGGTGAATAACCTATTGCGAGGATAATGCTGGATCTCGTCAAATTAAAATGGGTTTACTCTGGAAGATGACCATGATGAAAACAGGGAAACCGAATAAGCTTTGAAATAAGTGATGATGTAACTGGAATGTCATCTGAAAGGTAAAACCTGTCATTTGTACACTATGCGCTCTTGAAATTTGTGTTACAGATCTGCTCTCGCATTTCTTCGTTCGCAATAAACTGTGTTTCTGGATAAGCCCTCTGTTTATTCTGAGACGGAAATGGTAAAAAATAATAAAAGGTCAGAGGTGAAGAAATTTTTTTGGAGAAAAACAAAAACTGCCAACACTATCAAATGACTCTGATGAGAGTTTCTTCTTCGCTATACAGGGGTTATTCTCAGTAAAAACCAGAACTTATTGTGCCATCTCATCGTTGTGGAATGTGTCTGTAAGTCTCATGAACAAAACACATGTCGCATCACATTTTGGCTAGATTTTTGTCACTTCGGTAGATGGCATTCATTGTCTTGCATGCCAACAATCTTATGTAAATATGGGGGCGCAACTCTTCTGAAATTTTAAGAAAACCTTCGTTGGACTTACCTGTATAGGGCGAGATTCTGCTGGTGGACGTTTCGTGCCCGAGGCCCGCCCCTGTACAGACCTTTGGTCTTTGATTCATGTTGGCATTGTGGGAAGTTGATGCTGGGTCGACATCGGGCCTTACAGACTGGTCTTTTGTGTTAAATGTCGTCATTTTCATCTGACGACGATACAGTTCACCAGTCCCCAGTGTACCAGTTGTCACAGCGACACAGCTCACCAATTACCAATATACGAGTTGTCAGAGCATTTCCATTTCCAGCTCTCTAGAATTGTATCTAATACCGCTTATGCCGGTGCTAGGGGCCGTGTGGTCATGTCATCCAAGTTGCCACATGCACAGGTACAATAAAAGCGTACCTGAAATACAATATATATCAAGAATCGTTAGATTCTTGGTATGTGCTTTAGAATAGGTTAACCAGAAGACTATACTGTGGAGTCGTGTGGCTCTGTCAGTATGTCGGCACCTCTTCTCTTATACGTGTTGTAATTAAAGGCAACTAACCGATATTCCAGTTGAAACATCATATTTATCCATACATATTAATTTATAAAGACGGAAGGCTCTATCACAAGATACAGGACTGCAAGTTCCACATTATAAATTATATAACCCAGAAGGGCCTGCATATGACGTATGCAAATCTTGCCCAGATGTTGTATATAATGTGACGATTTTCATCAACGTCACGGAATTCGTCTTTTCAGAAACCATTCGATATACCACAGGGTGCTTTCACTCAAAATACCCAAGTTGGGTGATGAATATCACACACGGATTACAATGTATGATCGTAGTGTGTAGGATTTTTGACGCTGCACTTTGGACCTCCGCTTAACCTGAGGTTAGGGGCTGTATAAGCATCGTGTTATACAAGATCTGCATAATCAAAGCGTCAATGAGACACAGTACTTGAGAAAACGACTTAATCATTTCCTTCGGAAAAAGAATACAGAGCAGCGGACGGATTTAACGATATGAACATGTTGCCGGCTCCTCTTTCTTAACCCTATCTGGCCTGGACGATTTGGGGTGTACCGCAGCCTGGTGGGGGGGGGAGGCGGAAAGTCCCCCCCCCCCCCTCCTATATATTTGCGCTATCGCTTATGCTAAGGGCTGAAACTTACCACACTGTATCTTTGGGTCAAGCTCTACAAGAAAATGTAAAAAAAAAATCCAAGGTGTCCGACATGATGACGTCACTGTAACGTCATTTTCAAAAAGAGCATTTTTGGACGATTTTTCGGTCAGAATTTTCGAATTTTTTCTTTTTGTTTTTTCTTCGCAAAAACACATTTTCGCCATACAGAAAAGCCAAAATTTTGAAGAAATCCGACGAAAACATCACTTTTCTGGTACCCCCACATAACCGCCATTTTGAATTTACCCATGATCCTCTGCTCGGAGTGTCATGCAAATAGGGTCAAATGACCCCAATATGATAATCAAAAAAGTCACAGAGTTTCAGCTCTAAATCTTTTGTCGTTCAGGACATAATAAAATGAATAAAAGGAAATCGTACCTTTAAGAATTAATGTTTTCATAGGCGTACTCAATGGTTACTTTACGCACAGTTAGGGAGCTTCTCGATTTTGGGGCATGCATTCTTTCATGGGAACGGCATATCAGGGCGATTGGAGCGGTATACGGCATGACTGTCTCAAAACTCTGGTCGGCATAGTGGGTAGATCCGAACGGGGCGGCCTATGCCGCTCTCTCTCCTCGAGAGCGGCATGGCGTGCCGTGCCGTTCGTCGTCCTAGCCGGGTTGTGTTTAGGGCGAATTCCCAGCTTATCTGTTTCTGTGTTGTTTAATACCAAAGGTAGAGTCGGACTCATTTTAAAAGCCGAGATTTTCGTTTACTGCAATAATGTGTTGTCTGTCTAAAAGAGCAGAAACAAAAAAATATAGACTACGATCATGCATGCTCATATGTCGTTTTTATATGGTTGGATGTGATCGACTGGTACTCAATTAGTCGGAGTGAAATGAAATTGCTATATTATAAGTCGTTAAAAAAGATTGTGTCGACAAACAAAAACACAAATGTCGTAGGAACAAACCATTGAATTATGTCAAGGTTTCTTCACTGTCCATATGAATGCAGCTGTACGCGCAAAGAATGCTGTATAATAACCGTCTTTGCAGAATATTGTGTCGACAAACACAAATGTCGTAGGAACAAACCGTTAATTTGTGTCACGGTCTCTTCATATACTGTCCATATGAATTGCAGCTTTACGCGAAACTAAAGTTGATGTTTATATTTCCTTTGGTTTTCAATGTGAGAGTTTTTAATTTAGAAAATCTAGTTATTAATTAAACAGATTTTAATGTTTTATCATTTTATCAAACGTGAACTCCGAACCCCCGAATGTCCCCCGAAGTGTTGAATCAGCCTCGCGTGTCTATTAATAGTTTGTACCGCACGCCTGGACTTGCATGGGGCCTAACAAGGGGGCGTGT
This sequence comes from Hanleya hanleyi, assembly GCA_036873755.1. Taxonomy (NCBI): domain Eukaryota; kingdom Metazoa; phylum Mollusca; class Polyplacophora; order Lepidopleurida; family Hanleyidae; genus Hanleya; species Hanleya hanleyi. The sequence goes on from JAVTVY010028172.1 coordinate 105,942, forward strand.
GCACTTTGTAATTGACACTCGACCTCATTAATGAAAATACCGCGACATGCAGATTTGGCTCAGTCATTCCGTGGGAATTGTTTAAAGTAAGCCTGGGCTGATGCTTGAGAAATCAAATGGCGATATTGTAACAGGACTGGAACTTTGTTCATCCAGAGTTGCTATTTGGTGTTTTATAATTTGTTGCAAGTTACGAATGTTGTCCCAATACAGCACGTATCTTGGCCTTCGCCACAATAAAATGGACATGCTTTCATATGCAAATGACGACTGTCTTGGGAATACGGCTACGTGACTTTTGTGACGGCAGATCATAACAGGCGATTCCGAATTAATATGTCGGCTAAAAAATACTGAAGTGGTCCTCTGTTTTGGTTTAATGGTGTAGCATTTTGTTGTAACAGAATTTAAGTTGTGTGGGGGAAATACACTATTTGAAAACAAATATTTTAAAAATATCTGATTATAACAATGAAATTAAAGAATTATCTATTTAATATTTTTGCAAATTATGACAATAATGTGGATTTATCTATTCAATTGAGTTACAAATATTTTTTATTGACGTGGGCGTGTATCATTTCATTGATATGAACAATGACATCTCAAGCTCTAATTAGAAGATTTATATATGTAAACTGGATATGAACTGTTTTAATATCACCATTCAGTGTTGTTTGGAGAGCTGAGCCCTTAAACGTTAAGTATTCATGGAGGAAGTGTTTGTTGATTAAGACATTGATAATTAGCCACTGGTTAGGCCTACATGGCAGTTAATTAATAGGCAACATGATCTGTTGAAGTGTGATTATAACATCAGTGTGTGATCGATGATTTAATCAAGGCTCCGAACTACAGATTATGGCAATTGACACCACGACCAATTAATAAATATACATAATCATTAAAATATCTGGGTCTGTGTTAGGAGGACTGTCACGTCTGGAGGTACCGGGTACAGATTATTTTGACAGACTTCACTACTGCCATGATGAAATGTAATTAAAAGACAAACAAACAAGATGTTTTGAACGCGTGAGATATTATGAAATACCAACCCGGTTATGAACAATCTTCCTATAAAGCTTGGTGAATCACTCAGATCTTCTACATTATTTTGCAAGTCCACGTCTGATCATATACGAATCGCCAAATCATTTATCATCATAAGCGTTATACAGTGCTCCTGTCGTCGCGCCTGAAATATTCAAGAGCAACAAAAACGAACTCACGACGCAGTTCAGTGGAGAAGGATAAAAGCAATCACCAATTTCAACTGTTGGATCATCCAGCGACGAAATGTCTACCCGTGTAAGTATTATATTCTTTCCAATACCCCATAACAAGCTAATCACTTTTCAGTTTGACGGTGATTGGCGTTTAGTTCACGGACATTGTCTTCTGATCTTTTCTACCGTCAGACAAACCCAGTGGGAGTATACCCTTTTAAGTTTATATTTTCCAGGCAGTTTTTCTATTAATTTAATGAACTATGTGTTCCTGTCATTGTAAAGGGTTTTCATCCAGCCCATCACTCGATTGGCAAGAAGATGTAGTTTAATGTTCGCACGAGCTCTATACCAAAAGACCTAATATAAACTAGAATGAAGGTAAACTCCGATTACTGATGTCATGGTATAGTATAATTCGGCAAAGTCTTCCCTCCTCAGGAAATACCTCGAAAAATATTAGTATTCATCAGGCTTTACACAGATTGATTGCAAATTAACTTCGTTCACAGAACGAACAGAATTCACAACAATTGAATATAAACCATGCATCTTAGACACTGCATGCGCTTTCAATTTCGGGTGTCGCGTGAGATCACGCATCTTCACATTTCAATTTAAACGCTACATCAACGTTCTGTCATCTATCTTTACCTAATGAATGGGTTAAATTGTTCAAACGCACGTGATGTCATAAAGCCAGTCAGAAGAGAAGCTTGCCAACATCGTGCATAACGAGGATTTTCTTTAATGTCTGCCCGTGCTATTTCCAAATATGGCAAGTGGTACGTGATTACATTGGTGTTAATTTCTTTCGAATAGCCAATCTAATTTTTATTTTAAAGAGCATACATTGCACTTCTCTCGTAATATGCATAGACTACGGAATATTTATGTGAGCTGTGACATCACCAAACCCGTATTCTCATCAGATAAATAATGTGGTAGGTTTCATAAATAACAAATTTAGCGGCACCGGATAATTGCCGTTTTACTTTCCTTCAGATATATTTACAATATTTTCATCTTGTTATATCCTAACGAAGAGAGTCTTAAATATATTTTAAAGTGTTTTACGAAATCAGGGCACGAAACTCAAAATTTACAAACAATTCAACTTGCGGAATATACCTAGTTGATCGCGTATTTTAATATCTGGAAAGTTACCACTAGCGTTGTATAAAAATGATTCATGTGTGAACTTGATTACACCAAAATCTTATCAGTTCAGTAACAATTTTGTTTTTAAGTTCAGACATTATACATGCTAGGACAGGTCCTAATAACATAGAATTACATCTCGGCGACTTAAATTTTCGGAGTTATACCTTCACTCTAGTTTTTCACTCTGTTAATCTTCGATAAGATCTGATATACTGTGATATTATACTGGATACTATAAACCTAATTAGTCGGTTTTATGATAAATGCTGTGAAACAAGCAGATTGAGTTTTGCAATGAAAATTTACGCTTTCTTCGCCTTGTCAATCCAGATTGCCTTCCATATATGTGAGAGGCTAATTCCATAAGCGTCAGAGGCGGCCATAAAAAGACCGAAAACATCGGCGAGGATATCAAACTACGGACTTTTCTGATGAGCCTTAGATTGTGAACGAATGCAAAGAAATACACTATCAATCGAATGAATACAAATAAACTTGTGGTTATAAATATTTGTGTGTCCAATTTCATACATAATAGCAACTTCGTGTGGGTCTGCGTTATTTAGCATTGCGCAATTATATTTCAGAGGGCGACTGCGCGGACATTGACCAAGCCAGTCCCGAAGATGGCCCTGGTCTTGTTTCAATCAGACATGCTCACGTCTGTGATTCCAACAAAGAACATTTTAGGTGAAGTCGTCAAGAATGCAGAGAGAATGGCCAGATGGGAGGGGTCATTTTTGAATGCAAAAATTATCGCCATCGACGGTGAGTAACCTTTTGAAAAAATATTCAAAATATGATAGCGTAATTGCAAGTAGACATATCCCCATGGCTGCATTGTTAAGGCTACCCCGAAATTTGTTGCGAGGTGCCCCTTTTATCGCATTTGCAATTAGTGCAAACTTGCACCTGAAAATTGTCTCCCGAGATTTGTTTCCCCAACTGTGGTATAACATTAGTATAACATGTGTTGTTGTTGTAAGCGAAGATTACGTAAGTTGTCGCGTGATTGCCCGTGTGGACAGGTCAATAAACGTTACGTTTGTTGGACAAATTGTAATTGTATCACCAAATGTTACAATTGTAACCACTGAGTCTCGGATAAATTTAATCTGTTTTTCCCCCCCCCGACTCTGGAGCACATGGAAATCCCTTCGATCAGAACAAGGCGGACTCGATAGGTGAATGTCGGGAACCCTCAGAAGCGTGATAGTGCATGACACTGTGGTAGCGACGACAGGTTTCCGAATGGTTTTGGCCCCCGAAGTCATCAATTAGATTGTTTTGCGTTTAGATGATGAACATTATGTTGTCATTGATCACAGTTATGTGAGTGGTGACTGAAAATATAATTTATGAAACCAATAATTGAAGATAATTATATATTGATCTATCGAAGAAACGAGGATAATGTGTGTTCACATGTACTTGTCTGCTTTTTAGACGACACACCCGCACTTAATCAGATCGACCGGGAACTCGACGTCGAACAGTATATCGCTTCACATCCATGGATGGTATGTACATGTATATTACGGGGTCTATAAAAATGTTACATTAATATAGACCTAATCTTGGTAATTATTATGCCTCAATATCAAAAGATATCTCTTAAGAGGCAGAACTATGTACTTTAGTATCTTTTCTCCTTGTCCGATGGATTGAGTGTGGGGGGGGGGGGAAGCGGGGTCCTACACCTGTATTTAAAATTTTCCATTATAAACTGCAGGTCGTGACGAATGATACACCTGAAGAAGGAGCTTCCCTGCACGACATGCAGCCTCCCCAGGTCAACAAGGTTGGTTTCCTTATACTCTAAAGTCTCCGTGGCATAGCCTATTGATAGCTTCAGACAAACCGATGGTTCAATAGCAAAACCAATGGAGAAAAATACCATTCCATATTTATATTTTACCAGAAAATCTATTTATTTTGTTTCAGAAAAAGACAGATTATGCACTGGTTGTGTACTTGGCGCACCAGAAAAGTTGCATATTACCTAAGGGCCAAATCAACGGAAATTTTCTAGCTGGAGAACGTGTGCTTGCCAAGTGGAAACAGGGGTGGCTCCCTGCAGATATCCTGGAGATCAATAGTGAGTACATAGATTTCATGTAAATAAAATAATGCATCTTCTGAATTTTATGAACTTTATGGGGAAATTTCCGACAGAAAATATACTAACACAAAACCTTCAAATTGCAGGTTTCTCACATTTTATTGTAGGTCTATGATAATTTCTATTTATGTTGTACACCCACCAGGTAATATTTCTGAGCTTCGGAAACTGCAGGCCACATGGAACCAGTCTGCATCTGCTGAAAATGGTACGTATCAGTGTACGTTCAAAATTACGAGAAATATATAATAAAGATATAACCAGAGCATATGAATTCACCACCTTTGTGGACTCGGGTTTGCTTTTCACTCCCACTTTTCTCTCTCCTGATCTTTTCAGAAATGCAACCCCAGCCACCCTAAGCTTGTCGTAGGATGCGACTAATATGGGATTGTCGTCATATGACTGGAATAGGGTTTAAAGCGACGTTAAATCTTAACTCACTCGCTCACCTTGTCGATGGTTAAATTGAACTGAAACAAAAAATATATTTATGGATGAAATTTTAAGAACAGTTTTCCAGGTAGCACTGAACATGATCAGGTCTTGAAATAAAGATCCATTTCAAAATGTATGTATATTAACCATTGGCCTTTTATTGTAGTAATCGATGTTGATGAAGCCGGCTTAGCCAGTCTTGGCGACACTGAGGCTGATGGATTATCCCCTGTGGTCAACCAATCAGGCATGGTGGCTGGAGACGACTATATGGATGATTCAGAGACTGCTGAAGCTAACCATGCTATTTCTGATCAAGTTGATACCGAAATTTCTGGAGTCAACCAGGTTATGGAGGACACCGTCACTGATGACGACCAACAAGAGATAGAGGACGATGAAGTGGACCATACGGAGGACGATGGCAATGCTGATCAACCGTGCATAGACGCAGATGAGATTGAAGATCTCGATCAAGTAAGTTTGTTATTTTTGATATTCTTGCACGATACCGTGGCTCAAATATAGTTCAATATTTCAATGTTCTGTGTAACACATGCAGGTTGGCATATTATATTACTCGCATTGAGCTTCTACATGTATACCATACTGATTTGTATCTCAACTGCCTGATACACAGTACTCTTGTTCATCATGTTCATGATTCTATTATTGTTT